>JAXQQM020058840.1:0-42789 GCA_034641835.2 Pinus albicaulis
TCGAGAAGCTATATCTCGACACTTCATTTCCTGCATACCACTCAAAATCATAGTTATTAAGTTCTAGTTTGTTCGATGGGATATGAGAAAAATTTGGATTAAAATTTTTCAAATTAGGAATTTGTTTAGATTTTTTCCAATCATTAAAATTTCCTTTTATTTTTCATAAAAAATTCCTTCTATTTATATAATTTTATTTTTTAATTTAAATATCTTTTAATAATTTTAATTAATATAAATAATTTTAAAACTTCAATTTATTAACCAAAACCAAAAACACTTGTTTATTATCTCTAAAAATTTTCTTTTTTCACAATTCAAAACGTCTTTCTCTATTTTCAAATATTTTCTAAAACCTTTTTTTAATTAATATTTATTTAAAAATTAAATATTCAAAACTTCGAACTACAACTTTCTTTAGTTTCAAATTTTATCTAAAATCTCTTTGCCATTTATCAATGCTCCCCTGTTTTTTCTTCCTTTTGATTTTTTTACGGAAGTCGTGTGTTTGGTCTTTTTCTATCATGTTGAAACACTTTTTTATGACAGTTTTTGTTCATGGCACAAAGTTTGTATAAAACTATGATGACAATATGCATTGGATCATAAATTTTAATATAAATTTAGGTTCATAAATTTTAATATAAATTTTTTATTACTTATCAAATGAAGAAAACCAAAGAAAGCAGCTATACAATTTTTTCAATCAGAAGTTCAGAGATTTGGGCTTGTAATTCACCCCATGAAGAAGTGTTTGGCAGATACAGTGGCCAGCATACAGCAAAAGGGCTTTCTTCAATATATTCTACAAGCTTTATTCTTTCTTCAATAGATTCTACAAGCTTTATTCCTCTGAAATATGTGATATACAACATTTAGTTGTTTGGTACTAATGGTAACATGGTTGGCCCTTTTGAGGTGAGGAGACATATGTTTCAATTTATCTTATTACCATCTTGGGCATCACCGAAATTATTCATTTCATTCTCCTTTTTTGTTTCATGCAACTGATTTTTGTCAACTTTCACTTCCCATCTAGTAAGCAACGCTTTAATAATGTCATCCCCTATTTTTATAGAATTATAAGGAAGGCTATTGTACCAGGCCTTAGCTTCATCTTCAAGGCTTTTAACAAACAAAAAGACACAACAATTTCTCAAGTGATTTTTGCTATAATGGTTTGTTACCTGAGGCTTTTGGATGTGATGAGGATTATAAAATTTCAGTTGGGTCACAAGGACCTCCAAGAGTTTCTCCATTGTTGGATGAATTGGTTGGAAATACTGGGGGGGTGGGGGAGGGGGGTTGAATCAATATTTCTTTCAATTAGAGAATTAGTTAATCTTAAATTATTATCAGTGTTTGTACATTGATAGCAGCAAACAAAAGGAACACAAATGCACACATTTTTTAAGGTGGAAACCCACTCCGGGACAAAAACCACCTAATGCTTTCCTAATAATTCTTTAATATTCAACTCCAATTGAAAATAAAGCTCCAACTTCCTAGAATCTAGAAAAGCATTCTTCTCTAGCTCCCACTAGATGGACGCTCCAACACCCGAGATTCTTTAGCAGTCAACTGAACAGATGCCCCAACACCCAATGAGCTACAACTCACCCTAACACCACCCTACCACCCTATAGAAGAATAAAAGAAGAATGGACTCCCGTACCAGGGAAAATGGTCCACTATACAATGATATAGAATGATGTAGAAGAAGAAGACACACTAGACCATAATCCCAACTATAACACAACCACATAATGATGATCCTAGACCTCCCGACACTGCCTCTTCAACTCTTGGCAGATAGACACTAGAACAATTTCTAAAATAATGTATTTATAATGACTTAGTTCAATGATACCTTTACAGTGACTGTATACAGTGCTGCCCACTTGAAGACTTCATGTGATGAACTTCTTGCTACTGTTCTGCACCTTGGTTACTGCTCTTGTCATGCTACCGTTTGTTGCACCTTGTTTTTCTTTGCTGCCCTAGAAAGTCCGGTCCTTTGCAGCCCATGACAACACATGATCTAGCTTTTCCTTGCCTTCTAGGAGCTCGATATTGAATCTGGTGTATCTCTGTTATTTCAGATCTCCAATATCTGCTTTTTGGTCCTGTATTAGTCCTCTGAGTCGTATTTCCAATGCCACGGGTCTGACCCAATTTGGATTCTTCAGGAGAGAGTTATGTCCAATATCTCGCAATGCCCTGATTATAAATTGTTTGAGTAGTGCGAACTTGTACAACGTGCCACGTGTAACTGTTTCTTCATTCGGCTCTAAAATTGATCGAGAAAAAATGAAAGTCTGTGCAATATCTGCCACTTTTTACATAATTCCAATCCAATACTCAGAGAGAGAGTTATGACGATTTTCCCAAGGTCACTTCTTTGAGATGAATTTCAGGAGCCTACAAAAACACTGACATCCACAGATCATATCTCCAAAAATATTGCGTACCTTGATCTGAAATTTTGACAGGAGCTTCCTCAGGATTGTGGCTTCACCTCATAAAAATTTTATCTTATGACCCTTCGTAGAAAAAAAGTTATAGCGAAACTGCCACGATGACCTGTTTCAGATGGGGAAATCCCTTGCATAAGGAGGATATGAGGATCACAATTTATATAAATGCTTAGGTTGAGAGGCGCTTCAACAAGTGAAAATGGGAGGGATTTTAGGAGCTTAAAAAATATTAATTATGACTTTTCAATGACCCATGCCACAACCCCATTACAAACTTCAAACATGAATATCTCTCAAACTGTGAAGAATTACGTGGCGTGCCATATATCAACGGAAACATCTCGACAAGTAGAAACCATCAAAAGCATTCTTGACCCAGAATATATTACTTTGGTAGGTAAAAATTCTCATGCAATATTGGGGTAGCCCCTAGTGCTGCTTGGGTTGACATCAATGACAACCACTGGTCAACATGAATTATCACTTCAGATATATGCCACTGACAACGGACACTTTCAAAGATTTCATAGCTCACAAGAAACTGCTACTTATGATTTAAGGCAACTGAATAACATTTTCTTTACTAATTTTTATCTTCAATGATTTTTTGTATGTCTCTATGCTTCCAGAATTCATCCCTTACGGTGTCTCCTTTGCAACATTGGTACAATTTCTAGTTTAGTAACTATGCTAATAATGGATCTTATCCATTCCTATGTTGGTATTCTTTCATTAACTAGTCAGTTAATCTGCCAATTTAGAATGTAGTAATCCTTTCCTCATAAAAATTGAAGGCTTTACAACATCATAAATGATTTAATCCATCCTAAATTTTCAAACAAAAACATATATTTTTTGAAATATAAAAAATATTAGATATTTTCTCACACTACCATTTAATATCGGGCGTTTATATTTTTATCACTAGCCTCCCCGCAGATTCAATTGAAAGAGCCTTCATGCCCTATGGGACCTTAGTGTTCCTCTTCTTAGAACCAACTTGGACTTTTTACGAGAGATTAAAATAATGGTACTTTAATCTTTGGTTGCTTGCGTTGGAATATAATGCATTTTATGATTTGAATTTTATATTTTTATCACTAGCCTTCCCGCAAATTTGATTGAAAGAGCTTTTATGCCTTATGGGATTTTAGTGTTCTTCTTAGAATAAATTTGGTTTTTTTACTAGAGATTAAACTAGAAATTGTGTCAGATGTTGTAAAGAAAACGCCGTAAAGAAATAACATATAACACTAATTAATACTTTTTTAACAATTGTTGAGAAAACGAAAATATCAACTGAAGGTAAGGATTGTGTTACAATGAGATCTTAATGCAATATTGCTTCCATGAGCCTTAGAAATCACTAGGCATATGTTGAAGTTAAATACCTTGTATGATTATGTCAATATGAATGCCTCGTAAATAAAGAAATAGATTGTGATTTTCTAACTTCGAAATCAAAGGTACTTTTCGTACAGTTCCTTCATATTTCTTCTAGATCACTTCATCCACATATAGAAAAATTTAATCAATACAAAGAAAATTCTATATAGTTTGAAAGATGTGTCTAGAAAGGATTACAACAATTTTGTAAAATGAGAGAAATCTAGGGACCTTAATAATTATCATCCCAATTCTTATCACATGCCTTCCACATCTAGAAAGAACATGAAAACCTATTATTCCCTACCCCATTATTCCGTAGAACAAAACCACTATTGGCATAGCCCCAGATTGAAAAGTAATTAGCCAATTACTCAAAAATCCAACTCCGAAGGTTTACAGTACTCTAACAAAATACAAGAATTATCCATATGATGAACAACCAACAAGATGGACATGGAAGAAATGAAGATAACATGTTTTAATAATGATAATTATGTCTTTGTTTTTAAAATTTGAAAATCCATATGTTGAACAACCATCAAGACGGACATGGAAGAACTAAAGATAACATGTTTGAATAATGATAATTACATCTTTGTTTTAAAATCTACAAATCCAGAGTAGAAAATTTTTATGCTCTGTTACTTCTTAAGAGTTGTGAAAACCCAAATTTAGGATTCCAAAATAAACACAGTTATCCATAATATTAAATATATTAAAACATAAATATATGGAAGAAAAATGAATTCCATATAATTAAATATACTACAAACATAAAAAAATAAAATTTAATAATAATAACTCCTATAAAAAACAATAATAACTCATAGAGTATATCACCTATATATTTTACAAAATTGTTTCATATAAATATATTTTCTTTCAAATAAAAAAGATAGGTATAGTTTTTCCTACCCTATCATGGCCATAGTCTGTCTAAAAAAACATAATAATAATTATGGCCTCTTATAGAGACTCAGCCATGTCCATAAACCTAGAACCTAATATTATAAGAGCCACGATATATATAATAACCATCCAGATGAACTAGATATAGAAATAAGTAAAGCATTAATCAGATAAACAAAACAGTCTCCCTACTAATCAAAACGCTATGAAAGATTGGTGATAGAATTTTGACGTTGCATCTCCTATCCTCTTAGTAATGTTCCAAATGCCCTATAGAGCGTCAATCTTAAATAAAGTGGTGCAACAGTATTTAAATATGAGATATCTCTTCTAAAATAAATCATGCAGAGCATCATTCTTAAATAAAGTGGTGCAACCGTATTTAAGGATGAAATATCTCTTCTAAAAAGAAAAAAAAAATTGTGTGTATAAACTTGACATGATCTTTGAATATTATTGAACTTATGGCCATCATAGTCTCCAAAGATCTAAATGTGTCGTATTATTTCTCAATGGAAAGGAAAAAACAAGTTTAACCCCAAAAGTTCTATTGTTAAATCTTCTGCCAATACCACTCTGAAATAAATATATTTTCTACCTACTTAACCAAATATTAATATTAAAATAGACATTTAAAAATAACAAAACATTTGAAGTTGCAAAGGGAACTTAAAATTGCACTCATTTTCAAAAATTCTCCCAACAAGAATTAGAACACTATCGAGTTCTATAATATGTGATTTTATATGTGATTTGTTTATATAACATTTTTTAATATTTTTTTAATTTCAAAATATTATTTAAAAGTTAAAACCTACAATCCATTTAATATTAAAACTCTAAAAATTGAGTTGGCCTGATTATTGAAGAAGAGCCGACTATTCTTAAAAATGCCCACAGTAGGAAACCAAAACTTGTCTGGCCACAGAGCACGTGCTCGAATGGATGGTGGTATAAAAAAATGCCATGAAGCATGCTTCACCGTTCCTCAGTACAAATGGTAAATGTTGGATCCATAAACGTTATTTTTATTATCAAAAATCATATCCTAAATTGACTTTCCACATCAATGAATAAAACAACAGGACTTTACCGAATTGCACCTTTTATCAACACTATAAATTCCATCCATCAGATCAAAATTTTGCTTCAAATCAAGAAAGCTCAAGATCTTGACAGGAACAAAATTTTTGACTTCTTCAACAGGACCTTTGGCTGTTTCCACCAAAAGTTGAACACTTTGTTCTATAACAGGTTCAATCACGTCTGGAATGCTGAGCTTTGGCAGAGGATTTGTGGGAGTTACTTTATCATGAATTCCACTCATGTCTTCTTCAGTCTGATCATGCGGTTCATCAGACTTGGATATTCTTCTTCCGGAAGCCTCGGGATATCGGCACCAACAACGCTTTTGACTTCTTCAGGAAGCGCAAGCATCTCTTTAGCAGAAGCTGCCACTATTTTCTTATAGGAGGTTCTATAGTTTTTTCCAAAAGCGATGCAATTAATTTTGGAATGTTGAGTAATGGAGTAATTTTCCGAGTTTCCTCATCATGAATTCCTCCCTCGTATTCTTCATCTTGATCAATTGGTTTCTTCGACACAAAAAATTCTTCTTTGGGACTAGTTGGCTTCTCTTCGGGCAACGTCGCGATCTCCGCAAGAACATTCCATTGGGAAGGCACCTCTTTAGCAGGAGCCTTCACTTTTTCTTCTGATGGAGGTGATATTGTTTCTTTAGTAGGCATTTCAATCAACTCTGGAATTCCCGGCATGGGAAAAAAATCTTTCAGAGGAGAAATCTCTTCCATCGGAGGTTCAACATTTGATGAATTCAGTGGGCTTTTAGGCGACCTCTTTAGAGCTGGGCCATTGGAAAATTGAATAACTTCAACTTTTGGGCTAGCTGTGGATGGGCCTTCATGGCTTCCAAGGATTTTAAGCACCTCATGAACTCCGGGTACTTCTGATGGATGAAGATCTCTCAAAGGTTCCTCTGGTTCAAAAAAAAATTCACTGCTCTCCTCTTCAGCCTTGGACGGTTCCTTAGGTGTGCAATGAGAAACCATTTTCTGCAAAAATTAGAGGGGAATAATCCATTAATCCATCATGAAACTGTTCAGTAAACATTTTTGAATAATTTTGAACATGTCGATTATATCTCTTAATTATTAGTTTTTTATTAACCATTAATCTGATGGCTTAAAAATATTCAATCATCTAACATTCAACATAATGGTGCAAAATAAGACATAGTGGTAGCTAGGAGAGTTTTTTTCAAAGAGTGGTGCCTTACGGTTTAAATAATGGTATTTAATATGTGGTTTCTTGCGTTGGAATATAATGCATTTTATGCTTTGAATTTTAACTTCAGTGTATGTGAAGTCTAAAATTTTCACTTCAATGTATGTATTTAGGTGTACATGCATTTAGTTAGCCTTAATTATCTTTTCTTAAATTCTATTGCTTGCATGTGATGTGTACTTAGTTAACGTTAGTTAAATACAATGCTTACATGTGGTGTGCACTTCACTTTATTTAGTTAACTCGAGTGCTTACATGTGGTGTGCGCTTGGCTTTAGTTAGTTCACTCTAGTACTTGCATGTAGTGCACCTGCACATTAACATAACATAAGTCACACTTAAATTTATTTAATTTTAATTAGCCTTAGTTATTGCATGTACAACTAAGCTTAACTTAGTTGCTTTATGTATTTATTCTCAAATCAATATTGAGTAATCAAATTCATACTTTGTACCAATTTTATTTTTCAATTGTTCCAAGATTGTGCAATTAATCTTCAGCTAAATCATTATATGTGCTCTAATAATTTTACATGGTATCATAGCTACAGGGCCTCGAGAAGGAGCATGAATAGTTTTTTGTAGGTTTGAAGATCAATAATTGGACATTGTTGACAGATTTTATTTGTGCATCAGAATATTTGAGAATTTTTGCAACTGTTGCTACAACCACAAGGTGAAAGAATGGAGTTACCATCATTAGCTATTCTCACTCTGTATACCTAATTCCAATGGAAGTGAGATATTTTTCTTCACCTAAGAGGCAAAGGCTTATATCATATAGGTATGGATAAAAGGCTAAACCCAGTTTCACCATAAAAAAATCCAAATACTTCAACATGATGGACGGTGCTTTTGGTTTTCTATTGTTGACCATATCTCCAACATTGTGTTTCCATGTGGACATATGCACCACTCCAAATCAACTCTAGACAACCTTGGAGAATTTATTTGGAAAGCATGATGAGATGCAAGCTCATATTCTAAAAAATGAGCTAAATCCAAACAACTTTCAGAACATTCAAGATTTATTTACAAATTTCAAATCAATGCTTCTTCAATTACAGGATTGTGAGATCGATAAATCCAAATAGGAAGGTAAATTAATCCTTTCTATTTTTTTATCAATTAGGTCCTAAATATGTTTTTTTTTTGTTTCTACATTTCATACTATTAGACTTGCAGCTGAAGATAAATGGAGAATGCACAAACTTGATGCATTTATTCAGTCTCACATTCATGAGCAAGGTAATATCATCAAGATGGGTTCATTAAATTCTTCAAATGAACATGCACTTTCCATGCACTAAAAAGAAAATTCCATCTTGAATCCAAATCAGAAATCCAAAGGAAAAGGAAAGGAAAGAGATCTAGATCCAAGAAAGGGAGGAAATCCAAAACCTCGAGATCACTCTTCCATATCAAAGGGTATGAAGGGAAATAAAGGAAGCTCCATGTGCCCTTATTGTAATATAGGCTATCATCATGAACCCTATTGCATGCATAATATTATTGATCTGATGGAAAATAATCTTGGTCATCACATTTTAGAAAGTGCTAAGAAGAATACAAAGGAAAAACCATCAGAAACAAGGGGTAATGGTTATGATTTGATTTTCCTTCATTCTACGCCACAAGAATGGATCATTTATTCACAAGCTTCAAATGATACAACTTCTTCAAAGGAATATTTTCATTCTCTAAATGGATACTCGAGAACTCCTATTCTCATGCAGGGAAATTCTGTAGTTGAAGCAACTGCACAAGGAAGAGTGCAATTCAAAGATGGAACTTTTGAGAATTTCTTGCATATTGTGAGGCTTTTTGTGAATATTCTTTAAGTGCATTAGATGACACACACTATTATGGGAAGGAAAGTTGAATTTACCCTAGATTCCGTGAGCATTTATGATCAATATCATTTGTATACATTTTATGATTTTTTTCCTTAGTCAGATTCTATTTTTCTACTTATGCATGCAAATGAAGAAAGTAGGATTTGAGACGAGAGATTTGGACACTTGAATTTCAGATATATGTACCAAATTAGCAAGAAAGGGATGGTGAAAGGAATTCCTACCCTTGAATTTTCAAATGGTGTTTGTAATGGATGTGCTATTGGAAAGCATCCACAAGACAAGTTTGAGAAGGGGCATGCATGGAGAGCCTCTTCATCTTTGGACCTTGTACACAATGATCTCATGGGTCCATTACTAGTAGCCTCAATGAGAAAGGAAAAATATGTGCTGTCATTTATATATGATTACACGAGATTCAATTTGGTTTACTTCCTAAAACTCAAGTCTGAAGTTTTTCAACATCTAAATATTTTCAAAGCACATGTAGAAAATCAGTATGGAAAGCACATCAATATTTTCCGCACAGATAATGGGAAGGAATATGCTAACAAACATATCCATAATATTTGTAGTGAAGTAGGAATACAATTTCAACATACAATTACTTACGACAAAAAGGGGTGGTTGGGAGGAAGAATAGAGCTTTAAAATAGATATCCAATTGCATGATGCATGCAATACCTCTTCCATAAAAATTGCGGGCCTTTTTAGCACTCCACCAGTGCTACGAAGGTTAAAAAGGAGACCAGTAAAGGTAACGACAAACCACTTTGACCTAGTATCTAGCCCTACCAAGCTAAGAGGGCTCTCTCAATGTGATCACAACCAAGGATTGATTGTGACATGAAATATATTAGGCTAGATATGATAGGTTCATGTAGGTTTGATAATTTTAGGGTTTGGTGTTGGATCAGGGATGAAACGATGCAGCTAGGTCTAGGGATCAAAGGGCTTACAACTGCAAAAATATAAAGGAGCAAGGTAGAAATGAATCTATGATGGTTTAGGGTTTTTTAGGTGTAGTGGAGAGTCTGAAAGAGTAGAGGGATTTAATGAGCACGTTCATACGTTAATTCATTAAACTAGAAGCATAAAATACACGATGACATCTCCATATAAACAGAGCTAAATTAATAGAATTCTGCCTTTGAGCTGTAAGGAAAGCCACTGAAGATACGAGGTATGAAAGAGGAGCTATATATCATTCAATAAATACTATAATAGAGAAGATACATGATCATAAACTCACTGCACATGAATTCCTAGATAATAGCTGCAACTACATCCTTTGATTTCTAAATATGAGTGAAAGTACAAGCTACAAGATTACAATCCACTGATGTCCAACCAGTCAAATGACTGAAAATGATAGATATAGACCAAAAAAATATCTCCCCTCTCTCAGGGGTCATATCCATCAGTTCTGGAGCTGATTACATGATAAGCTCAACAAAACCCTAATATCTAGTGGAGGTCAACCCATTCACCTCATGGTAGGAAAGTAGATACACTGACCAGAATTAAATTACAAGCATGTATATAACCTAATTTACCATTTATCAGCTCAATTAAATCTCATGACATCATTATTTAATCAATTACATCAACAAAAATTCAATCTAGGTCAAAATTTCAATGAAAATTGCCTTTTGAAGAAAGCGTAGCGAGCTGGAAGAAAGCATAGCGAGCTCAGTAAAATCAAATTTTGGAGGCCTTCGAGGTGTCCAAATCAGGATCTAAAGCTACCATTGGAAAGCTCTGGATGTGTGCTACATGATAGGTTCATCAAGCACTGAAAAATGTGTCTCCTATCCATAAAAATATTGAATCTTCCAAGACTACTTAGAAAGCGTAGAAAAGGCACCAAAAACAAGGCAGAATGATGATTTTTAGCATGCTTTTGGGCATTTTGACCCCCCAAAATTGCTGAATTGGTCAAAACATTGACTCATTAATGTAAATTTCAAGAGGAATCCAAAAATTTTAGGTTTTCCTCCAGTGGAACCCCCCAAAAAAAGCGTAGTGTGGCCTATGCTACGCTTTTGCCAGTATGACTAGTTTTTCAAATTTCCAATTTTGACCAAAATGTCACAAAAAACAAAATTTCCCCCAAAACTCCTCAAAATTGATCTAGAGGTTCCTCATGAGGTATTTTGCGCAACTAGGGAAGAATAAACAACAATCTCTAAGTTTCCCTTCTCATTTTGACTTTGTAGGGTTTCCTTTAGTCTGGCTTGCTAGTATTTGACTTTGACATTACAAATTTGATTTCTTACATAATAATGGTCAGCCATGTGCTTATGTATCTTTTTTTCCTATTTTCCTTTTCAAGGAGTTTCTCCAAGTTAATATTGACCTTCTCAAGCTGAAACTCCTTGTTTTCATTGATTTCCATGGCTATTATTTCTTCGAAACTCAACTCTTCAGTTCGTGCATTTTGCTCTCTTTTCTTCTGCAATGCTCTTCCCATACCCATGGTCCTTGGTATTTTTCTTGTCACCCTCTCTTCATGCTTGTCTGACTCTTCAGTGTCAATCACTGCTTTACCTTTCATATCATGCATGCTAGCCTCAAACCAACTTTTCTCTAAAGACAATTGTTTTGCCTTCAGCTAATTGTTTTCTTGCTCTCAGAAGGAAATGATGAAATTAACCCTTACCAAGTTATCTTGAAGTTCTTTGATCTCAGCATATTTTTCCTTGATGATCCTGTCTGATTTTTCATGCTCTTCACTAGTCTCCAAATATACTAGGTCAAAATCATGCTCCTCCTCATATATGGATTTCTCATGTTGTGAATGTAATCCTTGCTTTGCTAATGTGGGCTTGACCCTTTCCTCAATCTGAGGAAAAAATACAAGCCTTCTACCTCTCTAATAGGTCTTGGTGACCTCAATCTTCCTCCTCACTAAAATGGTGCTAGGTGAGCCAATCTCCACATGCCTAGATGGTGTTGAAGGTGCTGATGGTGTTGATGGAGAACTAGGGCTAGTAGGCTAGCTAATAGAAGACAAAAAGACATATGCATGCATGAAAGTGTCCCAACTGATGTTCTTCTCCTCAAGCTAGTGTAAAAACATTATTTTGATTAGGGCATCATGGAAGAGGCTTCTTTCAAGATGACTCTGCTTATGCTGGACCTTTTTTTCCATCTTTGCCAAACTTCTATAGAGGTAATAGGGAAAATTGGGTGGCTTTACCCCTGTGAAATGCATGAGAAGTCTGACATGATACCTTTACAGTCTAGAAAATATTCCCTCATTGGTGAAGTACTTCATGATTATCTTCATAGGTGGTGTGTACTTCTCAAGGTTGTGCCCAACAGGAAAATTCTTCTTCATGTGTTGTTGGTGATGACTTATGAGATAGGGTCGATAATTTTGGAGGGCTAGATCTTGGTTCTTAAACTATTTTTCACGATGGTTAGGAAGGATTGTGGCATCAGCTACTATATCAGTTGATATAGTGAATTCAATCCCTACAATTGTTACTTTGTCCCTTTTGAGTTGAGTGGCAAACAATTTCGTCATTTTGGCATTATATTTGACCTTCTCAACTAGTTGACAAAAAGGAAGACATCCTACTGCTTGAAAAAACGCTTGGGCAGTGGTGTATACATAATTTCAAGGGTGTTTAGGGGCTCATGTCTTATCACCTGACCTCCTTTTTTATAAGATCTCTTTTCCTCCACTTGGTTGATTGCAAGGGGGGAAACCCTAGTATGAAAAAACAAGGGAAGGGGAAAAGGGATAGGATGAGTGATTTATGGAAGGGAGATGACTGTAGGAAAATTTAGGGAGATGGGCAGGGGTTTTACGGAGGTGTATGAAGTGAAATGGAGTGAAATGGACAAGGGGAATGAGATTGGAAATTATAACACAGTCCTAGCTACGAAAACTGCCCAAAATGGCAGAATTGAGCTAGGGTTTAGGGTTTGGGACTTAGGAATGGGGAATGAAAGGATGTGAAGGATGTGAATAATGGTTAAGAGTTTGAAGGAGGTAAAAAATTCTATGGGAACGAGTATTTGTCTTCAAAATTGTGAAAAGATGGTTTAACTACAAAAACACAGCATGGAGGCTAATGTAGGTTTTTCACGCTGAAACCATGAAATTGAGCTGCAAGGATGGTTCTGTTGAGGTGATACTTACTTGTACATAGATTCTTGACACATTGGCAACCTTCAAAACCTTCAAAGAATGATTTGGTGCCTCCGGGAGAGAAAAGACAGCCTTGTGAAGATATCATAGCATGGAGGGAAGAAAGCACAGCGAGGCAACTTTAGCACCAAAATTTTGAGTGTTTTTGTCTTGAAATTGCTGAATTTTCACTTGTTGATGAATGAGATCTCTTCTTCATGAGTTTGAATGAAAAAAATGATTTGAATTGGTCTTTTTATAGCTTGTATTGGTCACTTTTCTTCTTTGTAGTGGGATGGCCCAGTACATGTCCTTTCACTTTGTTATTGAAAACTTGTAGCTTTGAAACTTTGTATGCAGCTTTAGAAACATGATGAAATTATTACGTATTGAAACATGAATTACATTTGAAATCAAAATTTATTGAACCAATTACCTATTACCACTCCTCCAATTTCTGGATTTTATGTATGGAATGATAGATTTGGTTACCTTGAAACCGTAATAACCTAACAGAGACACTGAGCTGAATGAAATAATAATGGTGATGACTAGAATGTTGATGATGATATTTGAATGATGGTGCACTCAATTGGAGTGATGACAAGGACCATCATATGAAATTTTTTGAAAGGAGTGGAAATAGCCCTAGACCAGCTATTACCCAGTGACCAAATTGTTGCTTGAAAACCTAATGAAATGACAAAAATTTGACTATGAGACCTTAACAAAACATGATAATGTCCCATTTGATCATTAGTGACAGGTTCTATAGGCTGACACTAATAGGCTTAAGCTATCAATTATTCCTCCACTACAATGAAAAGACCCTCTAGCATAGGTTATAAATGAGGTTTTTAGTGTTATAAAACTGGCCAAAATTGTCAAAAAAACATATGCTACCACATCTGTTTATGGTAATGAAGGTTTTGATGGAGCTTTTAACGGAAATTCAACACAATTAAAAAAAAAATAGGCGGTCGGAGGTTATTACGGATGTTTTTTCATTGGTGCTCTTATTAGGTTTTAATGCACCGGTGCGTATCGGTACACAACGCACCGGGGCGGTCGAAGGAGAATGCACTGAGCCATTAAGGAAAACAATATCACTGGGCCTGGTGTTGGTGATACAATGCATGGGGCCATTCTAATTGGTCTTGGGATTTGAGCAGTGCCCATAGGTCGTATAAGCGCACCGGTGCATGTATCTTTATGAGGCACCGGTGCTCTGTATCACAGAAAGGAACCGAGAATTATAATTGGTATCGGTATTTGTGCAGTGCACATGGCATCTACAAATGCATCGACGCCAGTAGATACATAAACGCCCCGATGCGCAGTATCACACAAACGCACCGATATTTATAACTGGAATAGGTATTAGTGAGGTTCCCATATAATCATAAATGCACCAATCCATATAGACACATAAATGCACAGGTTTTCATTTTGATTTTTTTAGAAACATCCATCTATGATAGTCCAATTATTGTAATTGTTTTAAATTCATTATTCATCAAAAGTCGACACATATATATAATCTTATAACAATATTCATATGAATTAAATTTTTATTAGTGCATTTGAGAACGACAATGGAGAATGCAATAGAATAAATTAAAACATATATATATATATATATAAGACAACCTTTATCATACAAAATGGGACAATTATTTGTATCCCTTTGTATTTCAATTGGGACACTATGTCCATTACGTTAAACAAAATGTCTGAATTCACAAACATATTTCAAAAAATAAAAGGCCTTGCTTTGATATCCAAATTACATAGTGATCATCATTCTTCGCTTGAACTGTTGTCACTACTAGAGCTACTTCCATGACTTGGGTTATTTTCGGGAATGTTATGTTCACGACGTTGATTGTTTTCTTCCTCTTCACTTTCCATCTACAAACATAAAAATAAACTTAAATGAGTGTATATACATTGGTGAGAATAATGAAAATTCCAATATTAAATAATATACATGAATGTAAATTGAAAAGAAAAATGACGTACCATAGCAACAATTGACTCATAAACTATACACATTCTTTAAAAACCATGTACCATGCCATCTTTCAAAATTTCATCTATTGGCGCAGTTCCATACTTTGTTTCCTGCAAGTTTTATACCCCATAACAAATCATATATTTAATATAAAAGATGTTTTTGTTCTATTAATTATAGACAGAGCTAATTAAAACAAGATCGATAGATGCTTACAAATTCCACAATTAAATTCTAATATGCCAACATATACTCACAACCCATATTTAACCTAATTTCAATCAATTCGTCCGATGATTCTTCTTTGTATGTTAGCACCTGTTTGATGACATTCAATGGTGATTTTTGTAAAACAACTTAAAAAAATACAAAAATGAAATCTAGTTAAGTTGTTATAAGGAAATAACAATTACTCACAAACTTAGAGATCAACTATTTTCTTCCTTGTCGTCTTGTTTTATGTGCTGAATGGGTTCCATTTTCTTTTCTTTTCTGCAAGAAAATTCTTGAAAATTAATATTTAATGCTAAATTGTTTATTTATTGTACCTAATGATCGAAAAATTTAATGATTACATATTACATTTGAAGCACGTTGTTGTATTCGTTCCACTAGATCCCTCAAAATTTTGTAAAAGTTTTTCCCCCTTTCATTACTTCCAGCACCACTCCAGATGAGCCAAGGAGAAATTCATTTTCATTTGCATGTTCTATTTTTTCTTTTCTTAGAACAACATTCCTTTTCTGAGTTGTTGACCCATGTAGAACATTAAACAAATGTGAATTAGTATAATTTTTGACACATGTTATCTAATAATTTTAAGTATATTATTAATGATAATTAAAAAAAGAAACTCATATTGGATCGATAATATTGTTTTATTCACCTAATTCATCTTTTTGTAATTTTTCCATTAAACTTTTACGCTCTTCTGCTTGTAGATCAGAAATAATCATATCGAGCTTCGTCATTTTGTGGCTTTGCATGATACACAGTAAACAATACATATTAGTTAAAGTTACATGTAGTTCAAAAATAATATTTTTTATAAAGAATTTAAAAAGAACTTGCCTTTTTTGCTTTTCTTGATGTGTTAACAGTATTTTTATTACTTGATATCTTGTCAGTCATTTCTTTATCAATCTGAAACTTGTATCATATCATTCATTAATATATTTATAAATAAATTCTCAACTTTTCAGGTAGAAAATAAATCTCAAGACACCAGTGCGTCTTTCATGAAATCTGCACCACCACCGGTGCGTGGATATATTAACAACGCACCACAAAACAGTATAATACATCGTACGGTGCGTTCGGTATTATAAACGCACGGCAAAAAAAAGTGTAATATACCTAACGGTGTGTGGAGTATTATAAACACACCACAAGAACGGCGTAATACACCGTATGGTGTTTTCCTAGTTAAAGAGAGCATCGGTGCCCTATTTCAGATTTGGCGCACGGAATTAAAAAAATGTTTTCATTTTTTTACAACAGAGAACTTGTGTGGTGCACTGTAATAATACAGAGTGCCGGTGCGGTGGCATACGCAGGGCACACTAATAAAGAAAAATCCATTTTTCCAAAAATTCGCGCAATGGCCGAATGGATTGGGATCCGACTATGCAAGTCATCTTGTGGGTTGGACGTCAATATAAAATGAAAAACCCTAATTTTGAAATCATAGAAACAGGGAGAAGAAAGGGAAAAAACAAAAAAATGAAGGGCAAAAGCAAAAAAATGAAGGGTTTAGGGTAAAAATGGATAAAACTACAAGAAAAAAGTAAAAAAAAAATTAAATTTAATCACGAAATGGTTTGAAATTCTATGATAAAGGGCTTGAATCACCAGAGTTTTGGTTTCTGATTGTTTGAATACTTCTGTTCGAACGTATTTCACCATCGACAGTGCCCTCGTGCTCTCTTGCTCCAGGTCTGTCTCCTGCAAAAATCTGACTGAAAATTTTTAGCAAAAATAGTGAAATAATGGAAAGTGTTTAGTATTTAAAGAATTATTTTATCAAATTAGATTTTCGAAAATATTTTTCCGCCCATTTTTCAAATTGCCGTTTTTTTTTTTTTAACTTAAACAAAATAGAGTTGCATTTTTTTTTATTTGCGTTTATTCGTTTCCAGTGCGCATAAATGTGACGCACCGGTGCATTGTATTAATACGACGCACTGGGGCCTGTTAGGATGATAAGCGCACCGAACTTTTTAAAGTTTTTTTTGTTGTTGTTGTATGTAAGATCATAATAAAATAATGATAATTATAAAGTACATGAATTTATTTTTATTATTTTCTAAACATTATATATGTAAGATCATAATAAAATAATGATAATTATAAAGTACATGAATTTATTTTCATTATTTTCTAAACTTTATGTTACAAAAATTCGTATTATTCTAGATTTGTTATTTTACAATTATTTGCAAATTTACAAAATTAAATATTTTAATAAAATCATTTCACATTAATACAATTAAAATTTTCACATTAATAGAATTAAAATTTTACAAATTAAAATTTTACATACAATTACATTAATTAAAATTACAATTACAATTAGAATTAAAATTACAATTACAATTTTACATTAATTTCACATACATGAATTACGATTAGAATTACAATTACAATTTTAATTTTACATACAATTACATTTACAATTTTACATATAATTACATTTACAATTACAATTACAAATTTACAAATATTTTACAGACAATTCAATTAAAATTACAGTTACAAATACAATTACATTTACAATTTTACATAGTATTACATTTACAATTACAATTACAATTTTACAAATATTTTACATACAATTCAATTAAAATTACAATTACAAATACAATTACAATTTGTGAAATTTACATACAATTAGAATTAGAATTACAATTTTACAATTTTTCATATATATAATTACAATCATTTCAGAATAAATTAAATATTACAATTATAATTATAATTTTACATTAATAAATATTTTACATACAATTACACTTAAAATTACAATTAATACAAATACAAATACAATTTTACAATTTTACATAGAATTAAAATTTAAATTACAATTACATTCACGACATAATATTTAATAAATATCATGGTCATTTAATAATATTAAACTAATTAATAAACATCATCACAATCATGATAACCATCGTACAAACATCATATTCAACTAATAAACACATTCAATTAACATCAAATTAACATCATATATTAACATCATCACAACACAAACATCAAATATACATCTCAATATAATGTCAAATAACTCATGCGCCTATCACATATACACATCTATCTGCAAGCTAAACATTAAATGAACATATCTAACATGACTAACAATATGCGCCACATCATGATGATCATCAACATGAAAATTAAGTACAACTGCAACATGAACATAAAATACATGGACCATATATATATATATATATATAACTGAATAATGTTAAAAATATACAACTGTAATATAAATGTGAGGGATCAAGCGCTGGTGGTAGTATAACAACATCAATAACACTAGTACAAGTGGATGCGGACTGCTCAGTAAAGCTAGGCGCAACCTCGACAGTCGATGGTCGACTAGCCTGCTCATGATCATGATGATCACTAGTACTGATGGATGCATCCGCTGGTGGTAGTAAAACATGATCAATATGAGGCGCAGTAGTAGTGGAGGCCTGCTCAGTCAATAGTACTACAGCCTCAGGGGTCGATGGTCCGTGACTAGTACTCATGATGGATGCTGCAGGCTGCTGACTGGATGTGGCTGATGGTCCAACCTCATCTCCATGATGACTAGTGTCAGATGTTTCTAGTGGAGCCTTATGCTGATCATCAGGTGCGGTGCGAGGTGAACGATCACGAGATGCATCTGAGTCGCTGCTGGCAGATTGTCCATCACGTACCGCAGCTCGACTACGCCTATAGCTACGGACAATCCTCCTCAATCGCGTAACAGCTGTCATAGCTCCTACGACATGCCGCATCAGGTCGTACATGTCACGCGGCATGCCTCTCCACATCCGTAATAGTCTATCATCGTCGTGTATCTCTCTGTAATGAGCGGGCCTGATGCCCGCATCTGAAATCAATCCATAGAGTTGCCTGCCCAACTCCATCTGATACAAATACTGTTAACCCAGAAGATCGACGACCATCTCAAATTGTATTATAGTTGAAACGCAATACAATGACATTCAATATGAGGAATAGTAGTAGTGGAGGCCTGCTCAGTCAATAGTACTACAGCCTAGGCAGTCGATGGTCCAGCATGCTCATGATGATCGTGACTAGTACTCATGATGGATTCCGCAGGCTGCTGACTGGATGTGGCCGATGGTCCAGCCTCATCTCCATGATGACTAGTGTCAGATGCTACCAGTGGAGCCTCATGCTAATCAACAGGCGCGTCACGAGGTGAACAATCATAAGAAGCATCTAAGTCGCTACTGGCAGATTGTTCATCACGTACTGCAACTTGATTACGCCTATAGCTACAGACAATCCTCCTCAATCGTGTAACATCTATCGTAGCTCCTACGACATGCCGCATCAGGCCATACATGTCACGTGGCATGCCTTTCTACATCCGTAACAGTCTATCATTTCCGTGTATCTCTCTGTAATGAGCGAGCCTATGCTTGCATCTGAAATCAATCCATAGAGTTGCCTGCCCAACTCCATTCGGTATCTGGTCTCAGGTCGACCACGCCTAGAAAAAGGTGGTACCGGTGCACCATGAGGCACATGACTAGCACGTCTCTCTGCTGCGCCACTAGCCTCATCCTTCCGTGCATCAACCATCTCCTGATCGTAATCATCAGGAACGACACCTGGATCATGTGGTGGATCCGGCATCTCATCGCCATCAAAAGAGCCAATGTCTGCAAAATATATACAAGCGCACAACAATAATTAGACAATTTCATTACACAATTTAATAAAAATATATTAAATAACATGTTGGAATAAATATAAATAAAACAATAATATTACCTTTATCATCTGGTGGCTCATCAGGAGTGAAGAGGATGTTGGGACACCCTCGCCAATCTAGTCCATCATAAGGACATGGGACCATAATGAAGGGATGCAGCCTTCCAACACTGGCTAGTAAGTCCAGTGAATCATGTGATATCCTCACTGGAAACATAGTGTCTCCCCTCTTGGGCATCATCTGCCCCCACATGTGCATCCGGGCCTCGAACATCGGCCTACGAGGCTGTGGAACAAAACTAGGTCTCATCTTTGGAAACCTCTCAAAAAATAAACAAAATAGCTCTGAAGAAAAAGGGAAGTTGACCCTCCCTTGTGCATGAGCACGACATCTATCTAAGGCCATACAAAACTGTCTCAAAAAAATGGCAGATCGCCTGACAATCGTGGACGTTGTGCTAAAGAATCAACATAATATACAAGCGAGCAACTAATGTGTTGCCCATCATTAGTGTTCTGTGAAATGATCGAAGTGATAATAGAGAGGCACTGCACGTCCTGTTTACCAAAAGCACCTATACGTAACTGACCTCCAGGTACCTGAAACTTTGAAGGAGACATTACATGTGCTCCAATGTATCTCTGGGAGTAAACTAACTGAATCCCTGCTACACAACCAACTGTCACGTCTGGGAATGAGGGAAAATCCACCCCTCTCCTCGATAGTCCTGTAATAAAATAAATGGCCTCCTCAGTGGGTGTGTACCACTAGTCAGGACCAACCGGAAAAGCCTGTCAATGGGCATTCCACTTGCCGATAAGATGTCTCAAAAGCACACTATGGGCCTTTAGGCTGGAAATAGCCTCCTCATTGAACTTGAGGAGGCCTACCTGCTTAAGGATCTCTTGGGTATCTGTAGTAATAGGGCGAGGGCATCCATCTCTCTCCCTCTCTCTCGCCTCCCATTGGTGAATCATGTCATATTGTTTTGCTTGTTGTTGCTGCTGTTGCTGCTGTTCTCTCTGAATCATTGCCATATTAAATAATATTTTTTTACTAAAACATAAATGTATTTATAAATATACATTTATAATTTTTTTTGAAAAAAAAAAAAACATACAAGTCGGTGCTCCATAAAAACAATCACGCACCGGTGCTGGTGCGTCCTAATATTTTAACGCACTGTCACCGGGGCCCCTAATGAAATAGACCACATTGGATTCGGTGCAGATGTCTATTTTTCAAGCACCGTGGACTTTATATAATTTAGAATAGTGGTGCATTGACTGAAATATACGCCCCAGCGTGTATAGTCATGTCAGCGCACCGACTTCATGACAATGACATAGTTGACGGTGAAGTCTTTTACCCGGCCGCACCATTGACCCTCTCAGAATAGCACAAAGTTTGTATAAAAATATGACCACAATATGTATTGGATCATAAATTTTAATATAATTTTTTTATTACTTATCAAATGAAGAAAACCAAAGAAATTAGCCATACAAGTTTTCCAATCAGAAGTTCAGAGATTTGGGCCTGTCATTCACCCCATGAAGAAGTGTTTGGCATATACAGTGGCCAGCTTACAGCAGAATGGTTTTCTTCAATAGATTGTACAATCTTTATTCCTCTGAAATATGCGATATACAACATTTAGTTGTTTGGTACTAATGGTAACATGGTTGGCCCTTTTGAGGTGAGGACACATATGTTTCAATTTATCTTATTACCATCTTGGGCATCATCGAAACTATTCATTTCATTCTCCTTTTTTTTTTCATGTAACTTATTTTTGTCAACTTTCACTTCCCATCTAGTAAGCAAGGCTTTAATAATGTCATCTCATCATTTTATAGAACGATAAGGAAGGCTATTGTATCAGGCCATAACATCATCTTCAAGGCTTTTAACAAACAAAAGGACCAACAATTTCTCAAGTATTTTTTTCTATAACGGTTTGTTACCTGAGGCTTTTGGATGTGATGAGGATTATAAAATTTTAATTGGGTCACAAGGACCTCCAGGTGTTTCTCCATTGCTGAATGAATTATCACTTCGGATATATGCCATTGATAATGGAAACTTTCAAGGATTTCATAGCTCACATGAAATTGATACTTATGACTTAATACAACTGAATAACATTTTTTTTACTAATTTTTATCTTCAATGATTTTTTATATGTCACAATGCTTCCACTTTCAAGGATTTCATAGCTCACATGAAACTTCTACTTATAATTTAAGACAACTGAATAACATTTTTGTTACTAATTTTTATCTTCAATGATTTTTTGTATGTCACGACGCTTCCAGAATTTATCCCTTATAGTGTTTCCTTTGCAACAACTGGTGCAATTGCTATTTTAGTAACTATGCTAATAATGGATCTTATCCATTCCTATGTTGTTATTCATTCATTAACTAGTTAGTTAATCATGCCAATTTAGAATGTAGTGATCCTTTCCTCCTAAAAATTGAAGGCTTTACAACATCATAAATGATTTAATCCATCCTAAATTTTCAAACAAAAACACATATTTGTTGAAATATAAAAAATATTAGATATTTTGTCACACTACCATTTAATATCGGGTGTTTATTTTTATCACTAGCCTCCCCGCAAATTTGATTGAAAGAGCCTTCATGCCCTATGGGACCTTAGTGTTCCTCTTCTTAGAACCAACTTGGACTTTTTACTAGAGATTAAAATAATGGTACTTTAATTTGTGGTTGCTTGCATTGGAATATAACGCATTTTATGATTTGAATTTTATATTGTTATCTCTAGCCTTCTCGCAAATTTGATTGAAAGTGCTTTTATGCCTTATGGGAATTTAGTGTTCATCTTAGAATCAATTTGGATTTTTTTAATATAGATTAAACTAGAAATTGTATCAGATGTTGCAAAGGAAACACCGTAAGGAAATAACATATAACATTAATTAATATTTTTTTGACAATTGTTGAGAAAAAAAATTATCAACTGAAGGAAAGGATTGTGTTACAATGATATCTTAATGCAATATTGGTTCTATGAGCCTTAGAAATCACTAGGAATGTGTTGAAGTTAAATACCTTGCATGATTATGCCAACATGAATGCCTTGTAAATAAAGAAATAGATTGTGATTTTCTACCTTCGAAATCAAAGGTACTTTTGGTACAATTCCTTCATATTTCCTCTAGATCACTTCATCCACGTATAGAAAACTTTAATCAATACAAAGAAAATTCTATATAGTTTGAAAGATGTGTCTAAAAAAGATTATAACAATTTTTTAAAATGAGAGAACTCTAGTGACCTTAATAATTATCATTCTAGTTCTTATCACATGCCTTCCACATCGAGAAAGAACATTGTAACCTATTCTTCCCTACCCATTATTCCGAAGAATAGAACCACTATTTGCATAGCCCCATAATGAAAAGTAATTAGTCAATTACTCAAAAATCCAACTTTGAAGGTTTATAATACTCTAACAAAATACAAGAATTATCCATATGCTAAACAACCAACAAGATGGAAATGGAAGAAATGAAGCTAACCTATTTGAATAATGATAATTATGTCTTTGTTTTTAAAATTTGCAAATCCATATGTTGAACAACCATCAAGATGGACATGGAAGAACTAAAGATAACATGTTTGAATAATGATAACTATGCCTTTGTTTTTAAAATCTACAAATCCAGAGTAGAAAATTTTTATGCTCTGTTACTTCTTAAGAGTTGTGAAAACCCAAATTCAGGATTCCAAAATAAACACAGTTATCCATAATATTAAATATATTAAAACATATATATATGGAAGATCAATGAATTCCATCTAATTAAATATACCATACACATAATTTTTTTTTAATAATAATAACTCCTATAAAAAATAATAGTAACTCATATAGTATATCGCCTATGTATTTTACAAAAGTATTTCATATAAATATATTTTCTTTCAAATAAAAAAGATAGATCTAGCTTTTCCTACCCTGTCATGGCCAGAGTCTGTCTAAAAAAACATAATAATAATTTTGGCCTTTTATAGAGACTCAGTCATGTCCATAAACCTAGAACCTAATATTATAAGAGCCACCATATATATAATAAACATCCAGATGAACTGGATAAAGAAATAAGTAAAGCATTAATCAGATAAAAAAAATAGTCTCCCTACTAATCAAAACGCTATGAAGGATTGGTGATAGAATTCTGACGTTGCATCTCCTATCCTCTTAGTGATGTTCCAAATTCCCTACAGAGCATCACTCTTAAATAAAGTGGTGCAACAATATTTAAAGATGAAATATCTCTTCTAAAATAAATCATGCAGAGCATCATTCTTAAATAAAGTTGTGCAACCATATTCAGAGATGAAATATCTCTTCTAAAAGAAAAAGAAAAAAAACAGTGTATATAAACTTGACATGATCTTTGAATATTATTGAACTTATGGCCATCATAGTCTCCAAAGGTCTAAATGTGTTAGTAGTATTTCTCAATAGCAAATAGAAGAATCAATTTTAAGCCAAAAATTTCTATTGTTAAATATTCTGCCAAGACCACTCTGAAATAAATATATTTTCTACCTACTTAACCAAATATTAATATTAAAATTAACATTTAAAATTAACAAAATATTTGAAGTTGCAAAGGGAACTTAAAATTGCACTCATTTTCAAAAATTCTCCCAACAAGAATTAGAACATTATCGAGTTCTATAATATGTGATTTGTTTGTATAACATTTTTTTATAATTTTTTAATTTCAAAATATTATTTAAAAGTTAAAGCCTACAATCCATTTAATATAAAAACTCTAAAAATCTAGTTGGCCTAATTATTGAAGAAGAGCTGACTATTCTTAAAAATTCTAGCAATAGGAAACCAAAACATGTCTGGCCACAGAGAACGCACTCGAATGGTTGGTGGTATAAAAAAATGCCATGAAGCATGCTTCACCATTCCTCTGTACAAATGGTAAATGTTGGATCCATAAATGTTATTTTTATTATAAAAAATCCTATCCTAAATTGACTCTCCACATCAATCAATAAAACAACGGGACTTTACCGAATTGCACCTTTTAGAAACACTATAAATTCCATCCATCAGATCGAAATCTTGCTTCAACTCAGGCAAGCTCAAGATCTTGACAGGAACAAAATTTTTGACTTCTTCAACAGGAGCTTTGGTTGTTTCCACCGAAAGTTGAACACTTTGTTCTAGAACTGGTTCAATCACGTCTGGAATGCTGAGCTTTGGTGGAGGATTTGTGGGAGTTACTTTATCGTGAATTCCAATCGTGTCTTCTTTACTCTGATCAGGCAGTTCATCCAACTTGGATATTCTTCTTCTGGAAGCCTCGAGATCTCCACAGGAACAATGCTTTTGACTTCTTCAGGAAGTGCGAGCGTCTCTTTAGGAGAAGTTGCCACTGTTCTTTTATAGGAGGTTCTATAGCTTTTTCTGAAAGCAGTACAATTACTTCTGAAATGTTGCGTAATGGAGTAATTGTCCGAGTTTCCTCATCACAAATTCCTCGCTCATATTCTTCAGCTTGATCAACTGGTTTCTTCGACACAAAAAAATCTTCTTTGGGACTAGTTGGCTTCTCTTAGGGAAATGTCGTGATCTCCGCAAGAACATTGCATTGGGAAGGCACCTCTTCAGCAGGAGCCTCTTCTTTTTCTTCTGATAGAGGTGCTATTTTTTCTTCAGTAGGTAGTTCAATCAACTCTGGAATGATCGGCATGGGAACATAATCTTTTTGGAGGAGACATCTCTTCCATCGGAGGTTCAAGGTTTATCGTGAATTCCACTCGTGTCTTCTTCAGTCTGATCAGGCAGTTCGTCCAACTTGGATATTCTTCTTCCGGAAGCCTCAGGATCTCCGCAGGAACAATGCTTTTGACTTCTTCAGGAAGCGTAAGCGTCTCTTTAGGAGAAGTTGCCACTGTTTTTTTATAGGAGGTTCTTTAGTTTTTTTGGAAGCAGTACAATTACTTATGAAATGTTGAGTAATGGAGTAATTGTCTGAGTTTCCTCGTCACAAATTCCTCCCTCGTATTCTTTAGCTTGATCAACTGGTTTCTTCGACACAAAAAATTCTTCTTTGGGACTAGTTGGCTTCTCTTAGGGAAACGTCGTGATCTCCACAAGAACATTGCATTGGGAAGGCACCTCTTCAGCAGGAGCCTCCTCTTTTTCTTCCAATGGAGGTGCTATTGTTTCTTCAGTAGGTAGTTCAATCAACTCTGGAATGATCAGCATAGGAACAATATCTTTCGGAGGAGACATCTCTTCCATCGGAGGTTCAACGTTTGATGAATTTGGTGGGCTATTAGGTGACCTGCTTAGAACTAGGCCATTGGAAAATTTAGGAACTTCAACTTCAGGGCTAGCTGTGGATGGGCCTTCATGGCTTCCAAGGACTTTAAGCACCTCATGAACTCCGGGTACTTGTGATGGATGAAGATCTCTTGGAGGTTCCTCTGGTTCAACAAAAAATTCACTTCTCTTCTCTTCAGCCTTAGGCGGTTCCTCAGGTGTGCAATGAGAAACCCTTTTATGCAAAAATTAGAGGGGAATCATCCATTAATCCATCATGAAACTATTCAGTAAAAATTTTTGATTAATTTTGAACATGTCAATTATATCTCTAATTTTTTTTTATGAACTATTAATCTAATGGCTTAAAAATCTTCAATCGTCTAACATTCCATCTAATGGTGAAAAATAAGATAGAGTGGTAGCTAGGAGAGTTTTTTTCAAAGAGTGATGCCTTACATCTTAAATAATGGTACTTTAATATGTGGTTTCTTGTGTTGGAATATAACGCATTTTATGATTTGAATTTTAACTTTAGTGTATGTGAAATCTAAAATTTTCACTTTAGTGTATGTATTTATGTGTACATGCATTTAGTTAGCCTTAATTATATTTTCTTAAATTCTAGTGCTTGCATGTGATGTGTACTTTGTTAACGTTAGTTAAGTACAATGCTTACATGTGGTGTGCACTTCACTTTAGTTAGTTAACTCGAGTACTTACATGTGGTGTGCTCTTGGCTTTAGTTAGATCACTATAGTACTTGCATGTGGTGCACCTGCACATTAACATAACATAAATCACACTTAAATTTATTTAATTTTAATTATCCTTAGTTATTTCATGTACAACTAAGCTTAACTTAGCTACTTTATGTATTGATTCTAATATCAATATTGAGTAATCAAATTCATACTTTGTACCAATTTTATTTTCAATTGTTCCAAGTTTGTGCAATCAATATTTAGCTAAATCATTATATGTTCTCTAATAATTTTACATGGTATCATAGCTACAAGGCCTCGAGAAGGACAATGAACAGTTTTTTGCAGGTTTGAAGATCAATAATTGGACATTGTTGACAGATTTGATTTGTGGATTAGAATATTTGAGAATTGTTACAATTGTTGCTACAACCGCAAGGTGAAAGAATGGAGTTATCATCATTAGCTATTCTCACTTTGTATACCTAATTCCAATGGAAGCGAGATATTTTGCTTCACCTAAGAGGCAAAGGCTTATATCATATAGGTATGGATACAGAAGCTAAACCCAATTTCGCCATCAAAAAATCCAAATACTTCAACATGATGGACGGTGCTTTTGGTTTTCTATTGTTGACCATATCTCCAACATTGTGTTTTCATGTGGACACATGCACCACTCCAAATCAACTCTAGACAACCTTGGAGAATTTATTTGGAAAGCACGATGAGATGTGAGCTCATATTCTAAAAAATGAGCTAAATCCAAATAACTTTGAGAACATTGAAGATTTATTTAGAAATTTAAAATCATTTCTTCTTCAATTACAGGATTGCGAGATCAATAAATCCAAATATGAATGTCAATTGATCCTTTCTATTTTGTCTAAATTGGGTCCTGAATATGTTTTTTTTTTTGTTTCTACATTTCACACTATTAGACTTGCAGCTGAAGATAAATGGAGAATGCACAAACTTGATGCATTTATTCAGTCTCACATTCATGAGCAAGATAATATCATCAAGATGGGTTCATTAAATTATTCAAATGAACATGCACCTTCCATGCATGAAAAATAAAAGTCCAACTTGAAACCAAACCAGAAATCCAAAGGAAAAGGAGAGGAAAGAGATCCAGATCCAAGAAAGGGAGGAAATCCAAAACCTCGAGATCACTCTTCCATCTCGAAGGGTATGAAGGGAAATAAAGGAATCTCCAAGTGCCCTTATTGTAATATAGGCTATCATCATGAATCCTATTGCATGCATAAGATTATTGATCTCATGGAAAATAATTTTTAGAAAAATAATCTTGGTCATCACATTCTAGAAAGTGCCAAGAAGAATACAAAGGAAAAACCATCAAAAATAAGGGGTAATGGTTATGATTTGATTTTCCTTCATTCTACGCCACAAGAATGGATTATTTATTCATGAGCTTCACATCATACAACTTCTTCAAAGGAATATTTTCATTCTCTACATGCATACTTGAGAACTCCTATTCTCATGGGGGTAAATTATGTAGTTGAAGCGACTGCACAAGGAAGAGTGCAATTCAAAGATGGAACTTTTGAGAATGTCTTGCATATTCTGAGGCTTTCAGTGAATCTTCTTTAAGTGCATTAGATGACACAAACTAGTACGGGAAGGAAAGTTGAATTTACCCTAGATTCCATGAGAATTTATGATATGAAAACCAACTTGAATATTGCATCTAGCAAGGTAAATGATCAATATCATTTGTATACATTTTCTGATTTTGTTCCTTAGTCAGATTTTATTTTTCTACTTATGCATGAAAATGAAGAAAGTAGACTTTGACACGAGAGATTTGGACACTTGAATTTCAGATATATGTACCAAATTAACAAGCAAGGGGTGGTCAAAGGAATTCCACAAGACATGTTTGAGAAGGGGCATGCATGGAGAGCCTCTTCATCTTTTGAGCTTGTACACAATGATCTCATGGGTCCATTTCTAGCACCCTCAATGAGAAAGGAAAAATATGTGTTGTCATTTATATATGATTACACGAGATTCATTTGGGTTTACCTCCTGAAACTCAAGTCTGAAGTTTTTCAACATCTAAATATTTTCAAAGCACATGCAAAAAATCAGTACGGAAAGCACAAAGAGATTTTCCATGCAGATAATGGGAAGGAATATGCCAACAAATATATCTAAAATATTTGTAGTGAAGTAGGAATAAAATTTCAACATATAATTCCTTACACAAAGATGGGGTTGTTGGGAGGAAGAATAGATCTTTAAAAGAGATGTCCAGTTGCATGATTCATGCAATACCTCTTCAATCAAAATTTCAGAATGTTTTAGCACTCCACCAATTCTTCGAAGGCTGAAAAGGATACCAGCAAAGGTAACCAAAAACCACTTTGACCTAGTAGCTAGCCCTACCAGGCTAAGAGGGCTCTCTAGATGTGATGACAACCAAGGATTGACTGTGGCATGAAATATATTAGGCTAGATATGATATGCTCAGTTACGTTTGATAATTTTAGGGTTTGGTGTTGGATCAGGGATGAAACCATGCAGCTAGGTCTACGGATCAAAGGGCTTACAACTGCAAAAATATAAAGGAGCAAGGTATAAATGAATATATGATGTTTTAGGGTTTTTTAGGTGTAGTGGTGAGTCTGAAAGAGTAGAGGGATTTAATGAGCATGTTCATTCATGAATTCAATAAAACACAAGATGACATTTCCATATAAACAAAGCTAAATTAATAGAATTTAGCCTCTGAGCTGTAAGGAAAGCCACTAAAGATACAAGGTATGAAAGAGGAGCTATATATCATTAAATAAATACTAAAATAGAGAAGATACATGATCATAAACTCGCTACACATGAATTCCTATATAATAGCTGTAACTACATCCTCTGATTTCTGAATATGAGTGAAAGTACAAGCTACAAGATTACAATCCACTGATGTCCAACCAGTCAAATGACTAAAAATGATAGATATAGACCAAAAAAACATCTCCCCTCTCTCAAGGGTTGAATTCATCAGTTATGGAGCTGATTACATGATAATCTCAACAAAACCCTAATCCCTAGTGGAGGTCAACCCATTCACCTCATGATAGGAAAGTAGATACATCTGACCAAAATTACATTTACAAGAAACTATCTAACCTGATTTACCATTTATGAGCTCAGTTACATCTCATGAAATCATTATTTAATCAATTACATCAACAAAAATTCAATCTAGGTCAAAATTTCAGTGAAAATTGCCTTCTGAAGAAAGTGTAGCAAGTTGGAAGAAAGCATAGAAAGCTCATAAAATCAAATTTTGGAGGCCTTCAAGGTGTCCAAATTGGGATCTGAAGGTACCATTGGAAAGCTCTGGATGTGTGCTATATGATAGGCTCATCAAGCACTGTAAAATGTGTCTCCTATCCATGCAAATCTTGAATCTACCAATACTACTTAGAAAGCGTAGCGAAGGCTCCAAAAACAAGGCAGAAAGAATATTTTTAGCATCTTTTTGGGAATTTTGACCACCCAAAATTGTTTTAATTGGTCAAACCATTGAATCAGATTGATGTACTTGTCAAGAGGAATCTGAAAATGTTGATTTTTCCTCCTGTGGACCCCCCCAACAAAAGCATAGCGTGGCCCATGCTACGCTTTTGCCAGTATGACTAGTTTTTCAAATTTCCAATTTTGACCAAAATGTCACAAAAAACAAAATTTTCCCCAAAACTCCTAAAAATTGATCCAGAGGTGCCTCATGAGGTATTTTGTGCAACTAGGGAAGCATCAACAACAATCTCAAAATGTTTCCTTGTCATTTTGACTTCGTAGGGTTTCCTTCAGTTTGGCTTGCAACTGTCTGAGTTTGACATTACAAATTTGATTTCTTGCATAGTAATGGTTATCCATGTGCTTATGTATCTTGTTTTTCCTGTTGGCCTTTTCAAGGAGTTTCTGCAAGTGAATATTGACCTTATCAAGCCAAAACTCCTTGTTTTCATTGATTTCCATGGCTATTCTTTCTTCGAAACTCAACTCTTCATCTCATGCATTTTTCTCTCTTTCTTTCTGCAATGCTCTTCTAAGACCCATGGTCCTTGGTACTTTTCTTGTCACCCGCTCTTCATGCTTTTCTGACTCTTCAGTGTCAATCACTACTTTACCTTTCATATCATGCATGCTAGCCTCAAACCAACTTTTCTCTAAAGACAATTGTTTTGCCTTTAACTGATTGTTTACTTGCTCTAGGAGGAAAATGATTAAATTAACCCTTGCCAAGTTGTCTTGAAGTTATTTGATCTGAGCATATTTGTCCTTGATGATCCTCTTTGAGTTTTCATGCTCTTCACTAGCCTCCAAATCTACTAGGTCAAAATCATGCTCCTCCTCATATATGGATGTCTCATGCTGTGAATGTAATCATTGCTTTGCTAATGTGGGCTTGGCCCCTTCCTCAATCTGAGGAAAAACCACAAGCCTTCTACCTCTCTCATAGGTCTTGGTGACCTTAATCTTCCTCCTCACTGAAATGGTGCTAGGTGAGCCAATCTCCACATGTCTAGATGGTGTTGAAGGAGAAATAGGGCTAGTAGGCTGGCTAATAGAAGACAAAAAGACATATGCCTACATGAAAGTGTCCCAAGTGATGTTCTTCTCCTCAAGCTAGTGTAAAAAAATTATTTTGATCAAGGAATCATGGAATAGGCTACTTTCAAGACTACACTGCTTATGCTGGACCTTTTCTTCCATCTTTGCCAAACTTTTGTAGAGGTAATAGGGAAAATTGGATGGCTTTACACCTGTGAAATGCATGAGAAGCCTGAAATGATACCCATACAGTCTAGAAAATATTTCCTTACAAGTGAAGTACTTCATGATGATCTTCATAAGTGGTGTGTACTTCTCAAGGTTGTGCCCAACAGGAAAAATCTTCTTCATGTGTTGTTGGTGATGTCTTCTGAGATAGGGCTGATAATTTTGAAGGGCTAGATCTTGGTTCTTAAACTATTTTTCATGATGGTTAGGCATGCTTGTGGCCTCAGCTAATATATCAGTTGATATAGTGAAATCAATCCCTGCAATTGTTATTTTGTCCCTTTTGAGTTGAGTGGCAAACAACTTCGTCAATGTGGCATTATATTTGACCTTCTCAACTAGTTGACAAAAGGGAAGACACCCTAATGCTTGAAAAAAATGCTTGGGAAGTGGTGTATACATCATTTCAAGGGTGTTTAGTGGCTCATGTCTTATCACCTGACCTCCTTTGTTATAAGATCTATTTTCCTCCACTTTTTTATTGCAAGGGGGAAAAACCCTACTATGACAAAACAAGGGAAGGGGAAAAGGGATAGGATGGGTGATTTACGGAAGGGAGATTAGTGTAGGAAAATTTAGGGAGATGGGCAAGGGTTTTAGGGACCTGTAGGAAGTGAAATGGGCAAGGGAAATGATCTAGGAAATTATAACACAGTACTAGCTACGAAAACTGCGCAAAATGGCAGAATTGAGCTAGGATTTAGGGTTTGGGACTTAGGAATGGGGAATGAAAGGATGTGGAGGATGTGGAGGATGGTTAAGAGTGTTAAGGAGGTAAAAAAATCTATGGGAAAGAGTATTTGTCTTTAAAATTGTGAAAATATGGTTTAACTACAAAAACGCAACATGGAGGCTAATGTAGGTTTTTCACACTAAAACCATGAAATTGAGCTGCAAGGATGGTTTTGTTGAGGTGATACTTACATGTACATAGATGCTTGACACAATGAAAGCCTTCAAAACCTTCAAATAATGATTTGGTGCCTCAGGGAGAGAAAAGGTAGCCTTGTCAAGATATCATAGCGTGGAGGGAAAAAAGCGCAGCGAGGCAACTTTAGCACCAAAATTTTGAGTGTTTTTGTCTTGAAATTGCTGAATTTCACTTGTTGATAAATGAGATGTCTTCTTCATGAGTTTGAATGAAAAAAAATGATTTTAATTGGTCTTTTTATAGCTTGTATTGGTCACTTTTCTTCTTTTGGGATGGCCCACTACATGTCCTTTCACTTTGTTATTGAAAACTTGTAGCTTTGAAACTTTGTATGCAACTTTAGAAACATGATGAAATTATTACATATTGAAACACAAATTGCATTTGAAATCAAACTTTATTGAACCAACTACCTATTACCACTCCTCTAATTGTCGTATTTTATGTATGGAATGACAGATTTGGTGACCTTGAAACCCTAATAAACTAATAGAGACACTGAACTGAATGAAATAATAATGGTGTTGACTGGAATGATCATCATGATATTTGATTGATGGTACAGTCAATTGGAATTATGACAAGGACCATCATATGAAATTTTTTGAAAGGAGTGGAAATAGCCATAGACCAGCTACTACCCAGTGACCAAATTGTTGCTTGAAAACCTAATGAAATGACAAAATTTTGACTATGAGACCTTAAAAAACATGATAAGATCCCATTTGATGATCAATGACAAGTTCTATAGGATGACACTAACAGGCTTAAGCTATCAATTGTTCCTCATGCATCTATAATAGATCTCCTTACAAATATGTTACTGGAAAAACACATTTTGAGGCTTGGACTAGCATGCAACCTGAAGTCATTCATTTATGAATTTTGGATCTTGAGCATGGGCCCACATTCCTATAGAGAAGAGAAAGGATTTGGAGCCTAAGAGAAAGGAATGCATGTTTTTTGGATATTATTATGAAGTCAAAGGATACATATTTCCTGATATCAACACTAAAGGGCTTGTTATCGAAAGAAGTGTAAAGTTTGAAGAAGATGTTTTTCATGCACCACCAAATGAACATATTATAGAGTTTCCCTCACCATTAGTTGATGAGTATGCAGAGGATACTTAAAATCATAATTATGATCTATATGAGCCTTTTCATGTGACATCTGTTACACCACTAGTTGTTGAACATCAAGATAATACTTCCTCATTCAATTCAAAAGATTCTTGACCACCTTCAACACGAAAATGGTGCAACATGAGTGATATATTAGATGATCCTGGCACTATACCTCAGTTTGAGGAATCTCCACAAACGATCTGTCTAGCATCGGATAATTCACACTAGAGCGAGTTATATCGAAAGGGAAGAGGCCCAAAGGAGGACTGATCACCTAAGATAAGAGAGACAAGATAATGATCAGAGGTGGAACATGTCAAGATGGAAGAGGAGGCAACATAAAAATGAGAAATGAGGGAAACATCAACTAGTAAACGGTCAAGCCTTTCCATAATGTTTCCAGCCCCAATTCTATGGTTATTCCAAGTAAATTTTCGATTTTTGGGGATAATATCCACCAAGTCGTGATCGTGATTAATGGTTTCCAACTACTCTCTTAAAGGATTAGGGTTAAAATTACCTCCTCATTTTTATTGGCCTGCAAGATCATATTTATATCCCCTCCAATGATGATTTTAGGATTTTCCTCATTGTTTATGTCACCTTTCATGTTATTCCATCAAACTTCTTTGTCTCTGTAGTGGTTTGGCCCATAAATATTATAAAAATTTATCATGAGTCTTAATAACTGCCATCTGATTCCAAGTGTTCTGGTTCCATATTGTGGATATTCCTCCCAAGGCTCCTATGGATTCCCCCAAGGTGCCTATGTAATTCCTAATTTTTTTGATGATATTTCCCATTTTAGGGCTAGCTTTTCTTGATTGAAAAGGTATTTTAGGGCAGTTTTTTTAGAGGGGTGCCCTAATCCCCTGCAGTTCCAATTGAGAACTTTCATTATTTCAGGAATGCAGGTTGTTGCCTTGTCTTCCCTTCTGGTTCATGCTGATTGGATTCTTTGATTATAGGCCCTCCGATGTAGGATTCTATTAGGTGCTGCGTACCAAGAGAAATATCCATTTGTGTTGCTTCATCATGATGGTGTTTGAATGATTTTCTTTTGGGGTCTGATCTTTTAAGGATTTCCAAAATATCCCCATGCTCTTTAGCTGCGTTCCTGGTGACAATCCGAGCTAAAGAGGGCTCAAATGAAGAGGATGGAGGACATGACTTGGAAGGTGATGGATGTATGACGAAGTTCGAATGCGGGGAAGGGGTGGATGGCTAAGGAGGATCCTCTTCAGAGGAGGCAAGTCAAGAGAAAGGGTTGGAGAGATGAAGGGAGGATAGGGGGTTGTGAGAGGGTTCAGGGGGGGGGATCAGGGATTTTGAGGGAGGATAAGGAAGGTTCCACGTGAGAGTGATTGGGGGGGACGAAAGATTGAGAGGGTTAATGGGCAGATGAAGCACCAGATATTTTAGAGTTCACTGTCTTTTTCTTGTTAATGACTTCCCATTGAGTTTCAGGATCTGTGTTTTCAACTTCAATAACTTTTTCACATCTATTAGAACTTTTATAAATTAATAATAACTTTTAATAGTAATTAATAATAATAATTATTAAGAATAATTAATAATAATAATTAATAATAAAATTTATTTTTAAATTATTATTATTATTAATAATTAAAATATTTGTTATTATTAATATTATTAAAATAATTATTATTTATATTATTTTTTAAATAATATTAGAATTGATTTTTAACATTTAATGTGGTTTATTTATATAAATAAATTAAATGAATGAATTTCTTATTAATAATACAATTATTATAAATACATTAATATTATTGCCATGAGTTTTTAATATTGGTCAGTTTCCTTTATTTATTGTTGCTTTTTGTTTTTGATAATGATGATGGTGGTCAATCTTTGGTCTATCGGACCTAAAGAAAAGAGTTATTTAGTTTGATTTAAGATTTTATTCCTATGCTCAAAAAGCTTGGAGAGAAGCCTCCCGAGCTCACTATAATTTTGACATCATAAAAGGCTAGGAAGGTCAATATTGCAACAAAGATTATGAAATTGAGCTCTAATGTGGTTGTACGCGGGGCACTCTAAGAGGAAGTGATTTTTATCCTCGATGTTCATATTATCATAGAGATGGAAGATCCTTTCCATCCATGATGTTTTAGGAATTGTCCAATGACGTGTTTCACTATGGAGCTCATGAAAGTTCATTCTAATCTTGGCTATATTAATTTTCTTCTTTGAACTAGTTAAAACAGAGAAATACTTTTGATAATATAATATATGGCTTGCTTTTATAATTTATTGAGTTTATTTATAATAGAATTATTATTATTTTATTATTATTACATTTATATTAATATCAATAATAATATTAATATTAAATTCTTATATATTGGTGTCTATTTCCTACTCAGATTGGTGTCATCTTATTATTTCCTTGCTATACACCTTGCCTATGCTTTTTGGTTTCTCCATACAATGAAACATCATGCAAGTATTATTTCCTTGCTATACAGCTTTACTATCCTTTTTAGTTTCTCCATACAATGAAACATCATGCAACTTCTCCATCCATAATAAAATATATAAATAAATTATCATCACAGTTATATTGGATGGTAAATAGGATATAGATACGATGGACTTAGTTATCTTGTACTTTACTCAATCGGTCAGCTTGCTTTGAAAACGGTAAGGCCCGTCTTTTGATTGAAATTACAGTGAAATCACAGACGAAACACGCAAGGAGTCGTGATGTCCGACTTGGGTGGCCGCTATTAATTACGCCGGAGGCGTTTTCCATTGCGAGGCTTGGGGTGAGCCAGCCAATGAGAGACATTTTTCCAAGCGCATGGAGCCAGTTACATTTGGACATGTGTTTATTTATAATTGGTCTGGTTTATAGGTCTTCGCCTCCTCCGTTCATTTGCAACGCGTCGTGTGTTGTGCTGCGTCTGCCTCTCCCTCCAACTACGGTTTGTTTGAGTTTCTGCAGGGTCTCATGGCCGGACGGAGGAGAACCACGTCGGCCCGCCGCGGGGCACTTCAAGTCGACACCGTGGGCCTGCGCCCACTGCGATATGAGGCTCCTAAAAGCATAATTGGGTATGAGCCTCGTGTCATGAAGGGGCATGGTAGTGTTGGGACATATGCACTTACCAGATTTGAACCAGCGCTGGATGGACGACCTGTCGTATGTCTGCCCCGTGCACAGAATCACTGCGTCGCTCATCAGCTCCAGAAGAAGAAACCGTAGATAGATACCTAAATACCTATCCATGGGTGCTCCTAAGTTGAAATGGACCTCTGAAGAGGAGAGTGCTCTGCGAGCAGGCGTGGTAAACTATGCGACTGGTAAGTGGAGGACCATTCTCAAGGACCCAGAGTTTACAGCCTGTCTTGCAGCTCGTTCCAATGACAATTTGAAGGACAAATGGTGCAACCTTATGAGTAGTTTGAGTCCTGGTGGGCAGGGTTCCAAAACCCCTAGACAAAAGCCCCTTGCACATGTTCCTATTTCTTTAGCTGCCCCTCAGTCTCCTGCAACAACATGCTCTGCAGCAGCAGCAGTTTCGGATCATGTTATTTCTTCCCTAAGAGTGTTTCAACATCAACTGATGCGAGGAATCATTCGCCGAGGTGTGATTACGATGACATGATTTTAGAAGCCCTTACAGCTCTGCGAGATCCGAACGGGACGAATGTTTCCACGATTGCAAGTTTCATGGAGGAGAGACACCAATTTCCCCCAAGTTTCAGGCGGGCACTCTCTTCAAGCTCAAGAGGTTAGTCTCACAAGAAAAGATTTTGACGGTTCGTAGATTGGCAGAGGAAGCAGATGCGCTTCTTAAGGATAAATGTTGATGTCTTTTATTTTCTATTGTTTTACAGATTCGATATGTATGAACTCTAACTCTGTATTCAATGTAGTGTGCCATTTATGCACTTATACAGACCATATGTATCTGGTCAGTTGAATACAGAACTCCAACTGCTCTGCATTATTCCTTAAAATCCATTATGCCTTACCTGAGAAGTAAGAGAAAATATTTATAGCATGACAGCTGCTGGGTTTCACAATGAGAGGTGGAATCATGCGTGTGACGCAAGGAAGAGCGAACGAAATAAGTGGGTATTCTTCATTATGTTTCATTCAAAATTTGAAGAGTGCCCTCAGATTTCTTGGAGCTTAGAGTGATCGAATTCGGCGCACAATTGAGGTTTTGATCTGGATTATTGAATTCAGGTCTCAAAAATCCCTCTGGGTAATTGTTGCCCATTTCTTATCTGTTTTCTGTAACCCATTTGTTTATTCTGTACATTATGGGAATATATTTATCCTTCCTGAAAGATTGAGTCAAAGAATATGCACCGTGTTAAGCTCAGAGTAGAATTTGGTACTTTTCAGATCGAAAGAGGGTATGCACAGGAATTTCTGCTTATTTTGGTGGGACTTGCAGTCTGTCTCAGCCCTTGATATTTCTTAGGGTGCTCAAGTTTCAGTCTAAATTTGATTCCTGCATTTGTATTTATTTTTTATTCTTCTGGTTGGATCAATTTAGGCCTTGTGTGTGTCCTGAAATAGATTTGGGCTAGGCTGATTTCTGGTTGTCTGTTGGGATCATCAAGCCCAAACCCAAGTTGTGTGAGGAATTTGAGAGGATACAGAGGTGGAGTTGAGGACTAAAACCATCTACCAGAATAGATCTTTCAAGGTAAGGATACTCTATTCACTATTTATTTCTAGATGTTTTTAATGCAAGTGTGAGTTATGGGCTTTTAGGTGAGAACAGAGGAAGGTGCTTAATAAAGTGTAGCTGTGTTTGAATCTTGATCTTCGGCAAGTCAAAACCAAAAGATCAAAGTTTGTGAACAATTCTGAGTCTTGATAGTTCTGTGCTTTGCAGGTAGGCTTCAAGAAATGGAGAACAACTATCAAATATTCAGGCCACCGGAGCAGGATTTTCTGTTACAATGGGGGAATCGCAAGCGCCTCAATGGCTCCAAGTTGCGCCTGAGGCCTAAGAAACGGTCGAAATTTATCCAGCGAGCCTTACATGTGAGTAATCTCCACCATTCATACTGCTTTTCTTAGTCCAGCCAAATCTCAGCATACTATACTTGGTTGGAGTGGATGAACCATTTCCAAATTTCACTTTAAACCAACAGTTTTTATCAGATAGGTCATATTATTTATTTTTGAATTTTAAGCTCGTTTGACAAAAACACTCCAAAGGTGAGGGTTGCACTGCACAACAGAAATATCCTTGGGCTGACGTACCAGGTCCAACGGGTATCTATCCTGTGAAAAATTGGCCCTGGCCTTATCTCTCTTTCAGACATGCCATTTGGATAGGGTAAACCACAAACCCTGTAGACAGCTTAATAAGATGCCAATCTCACCATTGAATCAAGACTCAGTTGCCCTATTGTGGTTGTTGGACTGACCCTTGCTGTTTCAATATCTTTTCCCTTATATATAAATATTAGCTGATGTTAGTTAAGTAATCTGGATAAGATTTTCCTATTCTCATTCAAAAGCCAAAATTAGAAAAGCAGTTGAAAATGTTCATGATTTTTACAGTCATTCGAAAGATGAGGGTTTTTAAAGAAGAGTCTAATAGGGCAATCTACACCTAGAGGTAATGAAATCAAAATGCTTGAACTGCAGTCCCTCTAAAACACATAACTGTCTTCCATAAATGCACTATACATAATGGAAGACTGCACAATCCAAGAACATAACTTTCCTAAATCTAAAAAGATAAACTCCAAATAGCAAAACGATTAATTCTGGAAAAAATACGTTTCCCACAACTAGGAGAGCAAACAATCTAAAATTAGCACTGCAGCACTGCAGTCCCTCTAAAACACAGAACTGTCTTCCATAATCAATGCACTATACATAATGGAAGACTGCACCCTCGAAAACATCAGCAAAAAAATCAGCAAACCGTGGCAAACATTACAAAATACAAAATATATCCATTTTTTTTCAAAATCAGCAAAAACAAGGAAAAAACAGAAAATATCATTTTAAAAAAAATCACAATTTTTTTGGGCCGAAAAGTTGACTGGCCAAAAAAATCAGCAATGTTAGTAACACTAGTACAAACTGCTGCTGCAACTACTGGGTAAGCCCAGAACTGTAACAAGTGTGCCATGGTTGGAAGACTCTTCTGAGGTATAAAAATTAACATAGATAGCAGTGTACACTGTGAAGTTACTTTTCGTGAGGAACCATCCCCTCTTAGCCTAGGGCAATTGAGGTTCTTTAAGCAGGAATTAGCCTTGCTTGTTAAAGAAAAATCCAACTTTTTCCGTAAAGATATGAACTCTTTCCTATTTAGGCACAGGATCATATGGTCGCATTTCTGGCTTTTATATGAAGGAATTCGTTGTAATCGTGCTGTGAGAATTGCTGTAACTCTCTTTGCTCTATGATGAAACCATTTGTTCCATCACTTAATATATGATACGTTTCTCAAGATAAAATATATATCTCATTGATCTTGGCAGATGCATAATATCATAACTTTAAAATCAAACTACAGAGTTTGGTATAGTTAAAAAACAATGCTTAGCTATATATACTTTTTTATGGAGGTAACTTATAAACATCTCATAAGCACTTAAAACTACATTTTTGCCAACCCCCAACTTATAAGACAAACACTGAGCGACTATGTAATGATAATATTAAAAAACCTTGAGGCTTGAACCTAAGAATACAGTTCATGAAAGCTATCTATACCTTTTATGGAGGTAACTTATAAACATCTCGTAAGCACTTAGAAGTACATTTTTGCCAACCCCAACTTATTAGACAAACATTGAGCAAATATCTAATGATCATAATAAAAAATCTCGAGGCTTGAACCTAAGAATCCAGTTCATGAAACTCTATCCTGTCTTTCTCCATAGAGACATGTAAAACCAACGTAGTCCCCTGCAAGGTGGATCTTTTCATTTTGCACCATTGTGCAGCTTGATTTTCTTCAGGTAAATGCACACCAGCACATTTCAAACTAGTTTATTCATAGCCTTCGTTTGTTTTAAAACTTCAAAAATATAAATCTTTTTCACTTTAGAAATTGTGGTGGCATATTCAATAGGTGTTTTCATTTAAGCAATTTTTCATTGGATACAGAAAATTTAGACATCCTCTCACTTCTGTTAAAAAAATTCACAAACCATTTTATGCTCTTCTCTTTTCTCAATGGAATATGAGCCTTCATAAGTTCATACTGAGTTTCTATCACATATGTTATATTATGGGAATATACACAAATTAGACTCTTCATTCTTGACAAATAGTATTCTCTCTGTGCATCCATGACCTAGCTTCTACAGGCTAATTGGAAACCATAGAGTCTTTACAGATATAAAATTTTAGTTTTAAGCACCATTTAACCCAATCTAGTGAAAAACTTATAAGGCGACGGAATTATTACATGAAATGAGCAATGGTGAATGCCATTTGACCCAAGTTGGTCACTGATTTTGAAATTCTCTGAACAAAAGTGTTGTATAGACTGCGAACATTCTAGTGGAAGTTAAGAAACCACTTACTGGATGCAAAAGAACAAACTATTGATACAAATTAGCATTTTCTTTTCAAACAGCAAGATCAAACAAAAATAGGATGTCCCATAACAAAACTCTGAAGTGAGAACTAAATGAGTTCAAGCATTTTGATTTCATTACTGCTGTTTTCTGTCATTTGAGGTAACTGTTGGTGGTTATATGCATGATTTTGTTGATCTCATTTACCGTTTTCTAGTGCTCAATTTACAAGTCATACAAGTTGTAACCGCTTTTTTTTTCATCTCATATGGCCTACAGTCTCATGGTTAGTTTGATAAAAATCTACCTATCTATCTCTCTATCTCTGACTGCTTAAGAACTACTTCAGATTTTTTTTTGTTGGCATGAATATCTCTGTTGTCACATTTCGTCTACTATCTCCCACTTCCTCGTTATATACAGGAAAAAAGCTTGATCATTTTCAATGGTGTTATTTGGGCTTATGGGACATGGTCCATAAGTTAATTTTCTGTTAGTGGATTGTTTGATGTGGCAACAGGTAATGATTAGCTGCCAATGAGCCCAGGGATCAAAGTTGGTTTTATTGTCCAGATTATTTAATGTGTTATTTTGGAGAATGAAATAATAAAAGATCATGAAGTATTATTTTGGCGAGTGGAAATTTTGGATACTGAAAAAAATATCATTAACATTTATTCTATGATTAAGGTTGAACTTATAAAAGTAGTGACAGGCAATTAAAGTAATGAAAAGGTAATTGAATGTCTGGTGACTATAACAGGTAGTTAAACAACACAAAGTATATGGAATATAAGTGCAGTTCAATAATAGAATTAGAAACCACATGTATTTTTAAAGCTTGATTTGTGATGTTTAGGTTTTAATTTTAGATGATAATAAAACTTATTTATGTGAATCTATAATTATGTGGTTATTTGGATGATTATTAAGGTAGAGTGTTGTTGTTCAAAATTGTTTTCCAAATTTAAAATAAAGATAAAATTAAAAATACGAATAAAATAGATAAATAAAATTTTTAATTAAAACATAAAAATAAAATAAATAAATAAATAGAAATAAAATAAAATAAAGATTAAAAAAAATAAAAATAAACAAATAAACAAATAAAATTAAATAAAAATCAAATCAAATAAATTAAAATTTAATAATATTAAATTAATAATTTTTATTTTTATTAAAAATAAAATTCAAAATTCCATATCGTCACAAACGAACAAAATATTCAGTTCCTTCAGTTATTACACATTTTACCTCTCATATACCACAAAACACAAAACGATTCACATC
>JAXQQM020069676.1:0-235402 GCA_034641835.2 Pinus albicaulis
ACATGTTCGACTTCGACCATTCATTCACATGGGTCGACGCATCGGGCACCTTGACACTCATTATCATTATCGGTGGGTTGTCTCGCGTCAAGCGACCGGAAACATCATCGTCGCAATCCGGTCCATTTCTAACATGGTCGACTTCTACCTCATTTATTCCCGTTATGTGAAAATTGTGCCGTTGCATCGGTGAAGACCGGGTTGCACGCATTTCTTTGCTCACCGCGACAGCTTCTCTCTGGGCCGCCGTGTTGTCGTCCACCTCATATGCCGCGCTCAAACACGCTATTCTGCAAGTTGATCCCCGAGTTGCGTGATTGTACCGTTTGATCCGTACTTGGAGATTCGCTTACTTGATCGTACATCCATTGCACTATTCTTTGACGTCTTTCTATAAACAATTTACTTGGACATTGATACGTACTTGTCTTTCCTGCCCTCGCTCGTATGATTCGCCTGCGGCACTTTCGCCTGCCTATACTTGTATACATGTTGGATCTATTCAGTACTTTCTATATGATGTATTTTTGACCGAGCATGGGTATGCCCGCCTCAGCATGAGTTGACTCTCTGTTTTCTTTCATTGGTTTTTGGCAGGCTGAAATCTGGTGAAGTCCTCTCTTGTCCTTGCGAAGTTCTTTCTATGTGCATAACACATTTCGGCCATCATGTACCCCTTCTGACCTCATATATTAGGGGGCATCTGTTATAGCATCATTTCTCACCTTGACATGATTCATGATTGCTTCATGGCTTTTGGGCACCCATTCCTATAGACTTGGACAAATTCACTTAAAAACAGTGTAAAATCCCCCATACGCGACTATGCCCGTGTTTTTTCGCGTGTATACGCGAGTCCAGCTAGACTTTTCCGCGTATGCCATTAAAATGATCAAAAAATATATAAAAAATCCCTAATTTCGCGCTGGGTTGATGGTTACTCAGGTAGTTCAACCACCCCAGCCCGTGGCCAACTGTTTCCAACTGCTGAAACTACTTGGAGGGACTATAAAAAGACCTCATATGTATGGCCTAAGGGAGAGAGAATTATTATTATTATACTCTGTTGGTTCCCTATCCAAGTCTGATTCCCCGTGCCTCCTGCACTTTCCCAGTTCATTTCAGGAAACCCTTGTTTCCTTGAGACACACATCCCTTTATATGTTATCTCGTATGCACTCATTTGGAAGGAGTCTTAGCGAGGCAAGGGCTGGACGGATCCGGACGACGGTCTGCGAAGGCCTTGGAAGGATCAGGTGATCTCTCCACTTACTTTTGTACGTACTATTTTTATAACACAGAAGTATCATGCTGTTCCCGAAATAAACGTGTTAGTGTATGCTTTAATGTATGAAGAATATTTGTTATACAAGCATTCATGATGATTTATTTAATATTTTATATGAATCTCACTAACATATAGAGTAGAAATATACTGTACAACTTGTCCTTTGTGCTGGTTTCTTCTTGTATTTCAGGTGAAAGAGGAAGGACGGTTGCAGGGAGTTTGAACTCCACGTGGATCTACTTCAAACGTAGGACCACCGGGTAAACCTCTCGTTCTGCTCTATTTCGTTTTCATGACTGTGCATGATCGTGTGAGTCTCTGTTAAATAGTACGCCGCTCTCGTGGAGGTTGAATCCCAACCAACCTCTAGGGTGTTAAAACCCGAAACAATTGTTGAAAAAAATGTTAAAAGGTGACTATGGGAACCTATTCATTGATAGACCATTTTTTTGTGGTCGATATTCTGGACACCAACATGTTTTTGGTGGTTCAATGACTCATCAAATTTGGTAGAGTCACTATGGATTGGCAGACACTAGAGATGGAGTTTGTGGATAAGAAGAGTGAGAAAGAAGTGATGCTCAGGGGCATGCATACATATCCCCTTTAGGCAGTTTCTGCGCACAGGATGGAGGAAGAATTCTGGTGGGGATACATAGAGTGGGTAGTTGAGCTGAGGATCTCAGATGAAAGTGTTTCTAGCTAGCCCACGCACCCAAATATCCAGACTCTCCTAGGCCGTTACTCTACGGTTTTTGGGGACATTTTGCCAGGGAAGCCGCCTGACAAGGTATTTGAGCATACTATCGAGTTGGAGACTGGCATCAAGTTCCTGATCACCACCCCCTATAGGAATACAAAGGCCTATAGGGATGAGATTGAGAGAGATATCCATGAGCTCTTGGAATTGGGGCACAACAGGCCCAACACGAGTCCTTTCGCTTCTTTAGTGTTTTTGGTGAAGAAGAAGGATGGGACGTTGTGGATGTGCATAGACTACAAAGCCCTAACAAGAAGACTATGAAGAACCGCTACCCTATTCCGAAGATCGATGAGTTGATGGATGAGTTGAGGGGAGCGGATTTCTTCTCCAATATTGATTTGAGGTAGGGGTACCATCAGATCTGAGTGGGGGACAAGGATGTACCGACTACGTTTCGATGTCATTATGAGCTCTTTGAGTTTTTGGTGATGCCCTTTGGGCTGACCAATGCTCCAGCTGCCTTCCAGTCTTTCACAAACCAAATCTTCTATTGTCAATTGAGGAATTTTGTGCTAGTTTTCTTTGATGATATCCTGATATACAACCGCACATGGTAGGAGCACTTACAACACATAGAGACAGTGATGCTTATCTTGGAGGAGCAGCAGTTCTATGCCAAGTTGTCCAAGTGCAAGTTCATCTTGACAGTGATGCTATATTTGGGGCATATCATTGGAGTGGATGGAGTGAGAGTTCATGAGGAGAATATTAGGGCCATCTGGGGTTGGCTAGAGCTGAAGAATGTGACGAAACTTTGGGGGTTTGTGGGTATTTGTACCTACTATGGGAATTTTGTCAAAGGATTCTCATAGCTTGCAATACCCCTCACAAATCTCACCAAAAATTGGGCTATCAATTGGACTGAGACAGTGCAGAGGGCTTTTGACAGGCTCAAGGAGATGATGTGCAGTTTCCCAGTGCTCGCCCTTCCAAACTTCACACAACCATTTTTGTTGGTGTGCGATGCTTCAGGGGAAGGATTAGGTTTAGTATTGATGCAGGGGGGAACCCCCATATCTTTGAAGTGTCAAAAGCTATTTTTGCATGAGAGACTATACCAAATATATGATGAGGAGATGCTACACATCATGCATGTGTTGGCTAAGTTCTAATAGTACCTAGTGGGGAACAGGTTCCAGGAGAGGACAAACCACAACAGCCTTAGATTTTTCCTTAAGCATAAATAGCTGCAAGAGAGGCAACATAATGGGTTAGGTAGATCTAGGCATTTGGCTTTGACATTGAGTATGTCAAAGGGAAGAACAACATAGTAATCGATGTGTTGTCTTGGAGACCGATGTCCCTCTCATTGATGAGCATTGATGTAGACTGGAGGGCATAGTTGCTGGTGGAGTACTCCAAATATCGGTTCACATTTGAGGTGTTAGATGGGAAGGTGACAATTGACTGGTACTCGGTGATGAATGAGGTCATTTATTACCATGACCGTATCTTTTTTACAGCCAACTCTCGGTTAAGGGAGAATATCTTGTAGGTTGCACATGACTCTCCACTTTCAGGGCACCACTGGTTCACAAAAACATACAGGGACATCCGAGAGAGGTTCACCTGGAAGGGTCTCAAGGAGGACATACTCCATCATGTTAGGGAGTGCATAATCTACCAAAGGAACAAGGGCGAGTTGAACCATTTGACGGGGTTATTGCAATAGCTTCCCATTCCAGAGGGGAAATTGGAAAGCGTCTCTATGGATTTTATCAGAGGACTACCCATGGTAAAAGTAAAAGATTGCATATTCATTGTTGTTGACCGGTTAACGAAGTATGCCCACCTCTTTTCCATCTCAGATTTGTACATGACCTCATAAGTAGCCAAGCTATTTTTCAGGGACATCTTCTGACTACATTATCTACCAAAGACCATAATTAGTGACAAGGACAACAGATTCATGGGGGGATTCTGGAAGGAGTTGTTCAGTTTGGTGGGCACAAAATTAACACCGAGAACGAGCTACCACCCACAGACAGATGGGTAGATGGAGATAGTGAACAAGTGGCTGGAAGGATACTTGTGAAACTATGCCATGGGGTAGCAAAAGGCTTGGCTATGTTGGCTACACTTGGGGGAGTATTGCGACAACAACACCTTCCACATTTCTATTGGTATGTCCCCTTTATGTGCTTTATACAGTTATGACGCATTGACTTTTTCTAATGCTATGTTCGGGGCAAGTAAGAACCCTAGAGCTCAATATTGGATCCAAGAGAGCCAGGACATCCTAAGGGCTCTCAAGGATAACTTGAGGATGACAAAAAATCAGCAAAAGACATATGCAGACAGAGGTCGCGTGGAGAGATAGTTTGAGGAGGGTGACTTAGTGTATCTTTGAATTCATCCATACAGACAATCCACACTGAAGCAGAAGGGAGATGAGAATCTCAAGCTGCACTTCGATAGGCCATACAGATTTATCCAGCGGTTGAGAGAGGTGGAATATGAGCTGGAGTTTCCATAGGGGAACCGGATTCATAACATATTCCTTGTATCCTGCTAGAAGAAGGCTTTGGGACAGTAGGTAACAGCCACTACGAAGCTCCCTCGTACAGATGATGGGGGCATTTGGTGCTACAGCCTGAGACCATCCTAGGCACCAATGAGAGACATTTGAGGAGAAGGGTAGTGAAGGAGTATTTGATCAGGTGGAGGAACCTTCCAGATGAGGATGCCACTTGGTAGGGGGAGAAGATCATTCAGCATCCATCCTTGCAGGCTTGAGGACAGGAAACATTTTGGTGGGGAGGACTGTAATATTCAAAATTAGTAGTCAACTAATTGGAATATTAATTTTGATTAATTTTGCCTTTTTATAATGTTTAGCAAAAATAAAGTGGGTAAGGGAACCCACAAATAAAACTATGCAACTAAAGTTCTTTCCTAAAGTCATTAGAGGAAAATGTTGAGGTTGAAGTGGGGTCCATGTGGCCACCCACACGAATGGAGTAGCATCCTAGTGGCAACGCAATGGGCAGCACTGAGATAGGCTGGAGGAGGGGAAACGCAGTCTATGTGGGCCCAAGGGAATGTCGGAGGCTCAACTTGGACAAAAGAGGGTGAGAGTAGCTCATTCCTCATTCATTCATCCATCTATTTTCTATTTGATTGACAGTAGCACGCTTGAGCTATTTAGCCAAGTATGTAGTGCTTTTTAGCACAGAGATTTCTGAGCGGAGATCTCAACCTATACCTCGAGGGACTTCGAGTGCCCACTTAGGAGAGGAGTTCTACGCATTTTTAGAGTAGATTGTAGAGCCATACCAACAGGAGATGGCACAGTCTTCCAGGGCAGTGTAGAAGTTGCATAGATAGTACAGAGATTGCACAGTTCAGTTGAGAGAAGGTGTTGGGAAGTAGGGGAGCAGTGAAGCTTCAGCCGGAGGATTTGGAGGGGAGGCTAGCCACCTCTTACCAAGGATTCCTATAGATTTTTGAGGGAATTTTTCCAACAGTTCTGCCAGGAGACCGATTTCCCCAGTAGAGCAACGTGCCAAGCCTAAGGAGGCTATTTTTCGGGGTCAAAATTTCTAGAAACCCTTCGCAGTTTTTTTTGGGTCTTTTGAGTAGAGCCCAAGGTTCAAAGTCTGGAATTTTCTGAGCATAGGAGCAGGCCCAACTCACAGTCTGATTCTACCCAGCAGCAGCAGTTCTAGCATTGTCAACACAGAGAGGGAACCACACAGAGCATCATTTCTAGTCGTGTTTCTATCCAGTTTTGAGCTATACTTCAACCTGTCTTGTGTAGGACCAGGTGCCATCTTTCTGAGCACCTCTCATTGTACGCTTTCCCACAAAGATTAATAAAATGGCTCAGATGATTTTAGCTTCATTTACTATGTTTTAATGTCATTTTCTATTTTTTTGTAGTTTTTAGTCTTGCGTGCTTTGTATTACTATTTGTTCCCAATTTGGGATATTACATTTAGATTGGCATACACCTTGTGCTTTTGTAGGGTGCTTACAACCTCTTGAATGTGTTGTAAATGTTCTGTCTAGGTTCTATTGAAGATGATGATTTTATCCCAACATACAACCACAAAAGAGTTTGTGAACTACTATAGGATATCATCCATCATCCTCATGAATGTTGATGGAGGATTAGTCAAACCAAAGGGCCTGAACAAATACTCAAAAAGGCCTTCTTTATATTTCAAGGTTTTCTTCCATATTTCAGTTTGTTTAATTAGATCTTGTTAGTATCCTAACTTCGAATCAATCTTACTAAAGAATTCGACACCCTCAAGCTAATCAAGAAAATTGTTAATTCTGAGGATTGGGTATTTATTATTGACCGTGACTTTGTTCAGGGCTCTATAATCAATACAGAGTCTACATGTCCCATCCTTCTTCTACACCAACACAATTGGACTCCCACAAGGTGAGGATCTTGGTCAAATGTAGCTCGTTTGGATAAGCTCGTGAATATGACATTTTATTTCCTCATTCTCCAAGAGAGAGATTTTATACATTGGGTCATTAGGTAAAGGAGCACGAAGTATCAATTTTGTTGACCATGTACATGTCATCAGTCCAAGAAGAAAAGTATAAAGCAAGGGATCAAAAAAAATTTAAGTCAATTTCATCATTGTAATCCCAAATTCTGCAAAATTATTGTACATGATTCTAGTATGAATATTAAGCCATGTAAAAGCACCTAGGTAATCCTATGGTTCTTCTCAAACGGTTTCATCCTAGGGAGGTTTTCAATCTCTCCAAATTATTTTTGTTTCTAAACACGGATAATTGACAAGATTTTTTTTTTCAGATATACCCCAAAGCTAGGGTGGAACTCATTGACGAGGTCTTAGGTGAGTCTTAGTGTTATCAAGTCAATGTATTTTTATCATACTAGATCATATGTCTTGAGTCGCGGGGTTTGTTTGAGTCTTAAGGGGTCTATTTCTATTGTAGTTTTCCCCTTCTAAGGGTTGAGTATTGTAAAATCTGGATGTAAAAGTGTGTCTATGAATAATTTAGTGCATGGTTACTCATACATAGACACCATGGCTAAATTATTTTTAGACCCACTTAGAGGGTGGAAAAATATTTATTCCCCTCTAGAGTCTTTTAATTAATTTTTCAGGGAAAAAATTAAAAGAAAATAATTAGCCAAAAAACTAATTAAATTGAGTCAAAAAAAATTAATTTGAGAGAAATTAAATTCTCTCCAAGTGGAAAATTATCAAAAATTCGTGGGTCAAAAAAGATTTGATTTTCTGGGGTCATCCATTAAGGGAAAAATCAAATTTCTAAGAAAAATTGACCCTTTGGAGCATGACTGTTAAGTCAAAGAAGGTTTTTTTGAGGGTAAAAATTCAAAATATTCTTTTTTGGACCAAGAAAAAAGCGGTTTAAAGTGGAATTCGAATTTTTCCTCAAAATAAAATTCAAATTTTGAATGGGATCAAAGAATTTTTCTCCATCAACTAAGGAGATCAAAATTTTTCAAGAAGATCAACGAATCAAATTGTTTTGATGAGGATCAAGGAACTAGTTGTTATTTTCCACTTGGAGGGTTTGATCCTCTATTTTTTTCTATATAAGGAAAATATTAAGCTCCGCATTGTATCATGTACTCATCATAAAATTATTTGATGTACTGAGCTAAGCTCTGCTGGAATATTTTTAATAAAATTCTTTGGGGTTTTAATTCGAGTTGTGTCTCTCTTGATGATTCATGGTATGTGATAAATAATTTTTATTGCTTTATTGATTTATTATCGAGTATTGTTGTTCCATAGCCAATTGTTGGATTATCTATTAGCACATATATCTTTCTTTAGTTATCAAGCTAGAGTAAACACATTGAATCTAGCAGATCTAGTAGGTATCAAGGATCTCTAGATCTCTAGTTTTCTTGTGTGAATCGAACCCATTCGTAACTAATAATCTATCTTTTGTGTAGAGGTCTTCAAGTATTCAACCCTTGGGTTTTTTCCCAAGTACATGGACTTTGAGGTGACCACACCTTGTTTGGACTAAGAGCTTATCTAACGATTGATGGTGCACAGTCCTAACTTCTACATTAAATAAAAATTGTTCCTATCAATGATTTTTAAAATGTGTCTAGGCTATTAAAGAATTTTTCTGCTAATAGAGCTTGTAAATAAAATTGTGAATATTGTAAAATAATTTTGTAAATTTCTTTCCACTCACCCTTGTATCTATATTTTGGTTTTCGTTTTGTATATACTAACTATTTGGGGTTTTTTAAAGATTAAATTTTATTTGCAAAACGTCTAGGGGCTTTTCATGAAATTGTTTTGCATGTTGATCTATTGTTAGAATATTTCAGCCCTTGAAAACCATGGATGGCTAGGCTTTTTGAGCCCATTTTTACAGGTTGATTATTTTTAGATCAAGGACATGAACATTCTCTAAAGGCCTTAGACCTCATCCACCCTAAACGGCTAGGGTTTAGGGCTATTATTACACTTTTTAAAGGGCCATATAGCCTCCTTTAAGGGATGCAAGGCTTTTGGGCCTCTTTTAGGCCTCAAGAAGGATCAATTCATCATTTTTGGGCTCCTTGGCATCAAAAGAAAACTTTCCAAAGGAGCCTCTAGTGTTCAAGCCATTTTTTCACCTCAAATTTGAATTATGGCAAGGGTTTGAGCTTAGATAAATTTGTGAATAATCTTGTGAATTATTTTCTCCATTTTCTTGTAAAACTTTGACTCAAGTTTGCATTTTGCAGGCCTAAAATTTCATTTTATGGCTGAAGTCTGATTCGTAGGACTTGTGGTGGATAGATGCTAGCCTTTTGGGCCATTCTTGCCTGGCCGCAATGATTTTTGACCTTGATTTGCGTATCCGTAATCTATTTCAGGTATGACCTCTTATTGAATGAAATTTAGAAGTTGATCCTTTTGATTTAGCAGGCCTAATCAAAGTACTATGCAAGGGTTTGATAAGGGTTTTTAACTTTTAAGTTTGGGTGATCAATGATCATTGATTCATCAATCTTTTTCTCATAATCGCTAATGGCAAGGCCTAGAGGCCTCTCTAGGTCAAGCAACAAGAATTTTAGAGGCCTATTCCATATTTCATACAGTCCAGGGCCAGTAGGCTTGTGATTTCAAGGTAGCATGCAAATTTGGAAGGGATACATCACTAGTTTGAAGCTTAAACATTAGCATTTGAGGACTTGACTTGATATACCAGCCTTTGTAGTAAGGTCGTAAGGCTCCAAGTTCTTCATCCTCTTCCACCTCTCATTATTTTTCGACTGTCATGTCATTTCACATTTGAAGAATTTTATTTCAGACCCTAATCATAAGAAAACTAATGATAATAAGAGCCTAAGAACACTAAATTTTCTTACATAATAATCGTAAGAATTATAACAAGTGTTTTAGCTTTTGTTTCTCCCCTCATGGATAACCAACCTTGAATGATTGGAAAGTTATAGTAGTCTGATATAACCTTACAATGGCATTCATTTAGTGTGTTTTTTATCAAATTGCATGATGGTTGTTCTTTCTTGCATTTGGTAGTGATTTCTGAGGAATCTGGTGCCTGAGCTGATCATATTGGGACTAATATATACTTAACTAGTTTCATTGATTCAATTTTCATTAGCAATAGTATATTGAAGTCTAGTGCATTCTCTCTTGTGGCTAAAAATTGTGGTTTCAAGTTTTCCTTCGTCATTGGAAGAGGCAACATTGTATTTTGAAGCCTAAAAATTGGAGTTTGGTCACTAATATTTCCATCACAGTTGTTGAAGGAAGGCCTCAAGGCCTTAAGGGATTTTCTTTCACAATTTTTTGACTATATTAAGAATAAACAAACATGAAGCAAGCCTTGCAGTGGCATAATCACATTTAATCTAAGATAAAACACTCTAATCTAACTCATTCATTGAAAGATCAGCTATAAATATCATTGTATACATATTTGGGTGACTTGATTTCACTGTTAGAAGTCTGATATGCTTGTTGAAAAGGTATGATTTCAAGGTCGTAGTGGTATTTTCATTGCCTAACTTGGTCTTCTTGGCTAGTGTTGCGGGGGAGTGGCTCACTCCCCTCGAACCCGCTCCCAGAGCATGCTCCCTTTGGGACCAACCTTTTTTGCAAATTTTTTTGGCACAAACATTCCAAATGCAATTTTATTTCAAAGAAACAATATTTTTTGAGTGGGGCAGCCTAATGATCAAGCCTATGGCCCTAGTATTGATATGTGATTCATGGTAATGTTAAATTCTTAGAGTAAAAGTGACATTCTCCTTAATCCTCATTTTCATTTTGAAAATGAAAATGAATATTAAGGATAATATAAATTTTACTTAAATTTCTAACATTACCGTGAAATGACTTAATATGTTTGAGAGTGGTTCTGACCTCACTGTATTTCATATGGGGAAAGTATAATTTTATATATCATTCAAAATCCAGCAAACTTATCAGTGCTTAAGGATTTCAGGATTGGGTGGATTGAAATGTTTCCATTGGATTTTGGTATGTATTAGGGTATGGAACTCATATTTAATCAAGAGCACCAATCCCACTATGTACCTTGATGTTAGTGACGTTGGTTTTCGAACTCCTCTATCATGACCCTACTAAAAATGTACCTATCACTCAAACACAATCTTGACTTGACATGCTATGTTTTTTGTATCTTATTTTAATGCTCAGAAGGTGGTATTAATGGCAAAGATCCCTATAAAGATCCAAAGGTAATGAAAAATATACATCTGTAAATTAATTCTTAAAGGGTGATATTAATGAGAAAGATCCGAATTTTCCAACAAGACGAAAAAATTAGACATTTCTCGTGGCTGCAAGAAACCCAAGCATTAGCAATAGGTAATATATTTAATTGTCTTTTCTAGTTTCTAGTAGTTTTTATAATTGTTGACTCTTTCTTATTTATTATGATATTTTTTGTAAACAATATATGAAAATTTAAGTTTTAAGTATGAATTTGGCAATTATAACTCATTGGTAATGAATTATGATTATGATGCTTCATGAAAGTTGAAATTTGTTTCATTACATTTCATTTTATAACATTTCATTTCATGTTAGATATTCTTTGTTGTAATGGTTACACTTAGCTTACAAGTACAACTTTGGTGATCAATGATAAAGTTTATATATTGAATTTTGAAAGCTTGAAACTTTAATATAGATGAATCATGAGACTCAATATGTTGTATGTTACTAACTTGTGGACATGGTTGATGAAGATTATAACTTCGAGATGAATTATGTTATATGGTTCAAGCTATGTTTTTATGCTTTTTATATCTAATTCATCATTCTACATGGTTTTGTTGACATATATGCATCAAAATATAATAAAATATATATTATATAAAAATTTGCTCCCCGATTGGCTCTCGAATCGGGAGCTTCTGAAAAATGTTGTGTTGATTTTTGGTAGCATCAAAAGTAATCTAAGCCCCAAATTTTCTGGAGAGGCTTAGACATTGGTATTCGAAAGAACCCAAAAAATGTTTGTGAAAATTCCACTCAGATCATGCTTTATTAAAATAATTAATTAAATAATTAAAGGACATTAATAGAAAAAAGTGTGAATGATCTAGAAAAACTGAAGATCAGGTCAAGTTATAAATAATATTAGTCATTGATTAGAGATCTAGTCTCGACCATTGATGTTTTAACGAGAAGACTATAAAGGAATACTTGAGGATCATTCTGAAAGAGACGCCGAATAAAACTTGAGATTAAATTCCTCTGACGGAGTAGTGCTCAGACAAAGATCAAATCTAAGTGATTCAGTGCAGTGAAGGGTGGAGTAGCTTCTAGAGAGAGAGATTTTCTCAACCAGAGAATCATCAGTAGAGAGAGGCAGAGAGACGTCCAGCAGAACTAGCATAGAGCCACATAGGGCTATGTAGTGGCTGAGGGGGTTTCTGAAATTTCACTATCGAAACTAATCTAGAAGTTGGATGTCGAGATGTGAGACCAGGAGGTTGATATCTATGATTTTGGGAGACAGATGGATCCACATTTGGGGTGAAACAGTGCCAACAGGAGGTGACGCAGTGCCTACACAGTCCCTACGTAGAGACCTCCAGGGAAAACTTTTCTAGTGACCAGATCACATTCATTCTTCTAGTATTTCTCTCTCTGTAACTAAATAACCCTTGAGGTATTCAATTATGTATTCAGACATTGCTACTGCTTAATAATACAATCCCTCAAATCTGCTACACTAGTTTTCCCGCATTGGGTTTTTCCCCGTATTTACTCCAAAATAAAGGTGTCCTATGTGTGATTGATTTCTTGCTCAGTTTCCTTCTTTCAGAATAATATTTAATTTAGTTTAAGTTGCTTCAGTAGTTTACTTAAATAATTCATGATGTATTCTCAATTAATTCTGTAAATGTAATTTACATAATAAAGAAGTAAACTCAGATTTTTGCAGTAGGATTCCTAGGATTATCAGATATAGTAATTTTCACATGGTATCAGAGCATTTGATGTGAAATAGGAAGAGAATATCTGACACTGAAGTGAAGGCCAAATTACTGCAGCAATAACATATGAAATCCCCAAAGGGATTGCGTAGTTCTAGCTAGGAGGGCTAAATCCTTGAGGTTTTCTTTCTTCGAGTGAGTTGAAAGAGAGGTAGGACTTTTCGTTTGATATTTTTCTGAGGTAGAGGGAGAAACACAGAGCCTTCACATAGAGGCAGAGGGACACAATTTTTCTGTGGGTAGTTTTTGGGAAAAAAGCGTCAAACGAAAGAAAAGGGCACATAGCTGGGAATTCTTCTTCATTGAGTTCCTAGCCAAGGAATTCAAAAATTTTCTAGGATCTAAGCAATAGATCAGGGCAACAGATCTACAAACTCTAGGAGGAATGCGTAAGCCTACCTAGTGATGTGCAAAGGGGGAGAAAGATGGAATTATCGATAGTTGTTCGGTTGAGACGGTAGCTCATGGTCTTAGAGATCAGGACCGGTTGGAGGGTTCCTCCAACTATGTAATCTGGAAGGAAAGGATCCAATACCTTCTGGATGAATATGATCTCAAGATTTTCATGGCGAATGTGGTTACTATACCTACAGATCCAGATCAACTTAAGAAGTACAAGTCTGATATGGGAAAGACAAAGAGGCTAATCCTTGATGTTGTCAAAGATCATATAGTCTCTTGTGTAGTTGTCAAGGGCACTGCCAGGGAGATGTGGGAGGCCTTGTCCCTGTTGTACGAAGGAAATTTTGAGCAACAGAAGATGTACTGGGATAAGAACCTCTGGTTGGTCTAGATGCAGAAGGCGGAGCGCATTGCTCCATTCCTTATGAGGCTTCAGGAGGTTCAATACCAGTTGAAAGTCGTAGGATCCACCCCATATTCACCAAATATGGTGAGGCTAGCACTTAACACACTCATGTAGGAGTGGAATTTTTTTTTCCAAACTATTTTGGGAAAGGCTATGCTTCCTAGTTGGGAGTAGATGTGGGAAGCACTTTAGGAGAAAGAGCTAAGGAGAGATCTAGTGAAGTGGAAGCTTGACGGTAGAAGTGGGATCAAATAAAAGAGTCCAGAGGAGGAGGAGGATGCAGCCCTCGCATCGAAAGGGAAGAAAGGGAACAAATAAAAAAGAGAGATGTCTCAAAGTTCAAATGCTTCAGATGTGGTGAGATGGGCCACTTTGCATCAAAATTTCCCTTGAAGAAAAATGACAAGGATGAGAAGCATGATCTGAAAGTTGTAGCCACTAAGATAGAGCAGGATGAGTTCGCCATGAGTGGCCATGCTTCTCCTAGTAAGAAGTGGGGTGACATTGAACTATAGTTCACTCTGAACTTCAGTTGTGTAGAATTTTATTATTCCTAATTAGCTTTCAGCAAGTTGGAATATTAATTTTTTCTTTTGTCAATAAGATAGATGAATAAGAGGGTAGAGAGACCCATACATCTCTTTAGTAGGAATAAAGCCACTTCTAATGTGAATGTGGATCATTGTATCAGTTGAATAAAGCATTGTTAGGTGTGAATGGGGATTAAAGCATGTAGATGGGGTCAAGGTTGAACAAATCAACAACGGTGTCATGGAGGTAGTGGAGAGTTATTGGAGGACAACATAGTTATGATGGAGGACTGTATGCATGAGAGTAGCATCTTTAATGAGTGGGACCAAGGGTGAGGAAGCTCACAAATCATATAAGGAAGGGGATGGTAGCCATAGAAGGCATCTAAATATTGTTTATGCTTGTTATTTTATGACATTTTGCATGCTTCAGTCGTTTAGCAGAGTCTACTGTGATGTTTAGCACAAGGGTGTTTCCGGGCAGAATTCCCACCCTCATCCTATGGGGACTTCGAGTTCCCACTTAGGAGAGGTTCATTAATCTTCATTTCCACCATTCAGCATTAGGCCAAGCTTCAACCATCTTCAGCAGCGTAGTCTCCTTCAAGAACTGCGTTATTTTGTAGGGTAGTTGCAATGGAGGGTCAAGTAGCCAAGTTTTTGGGCTTGTTTTCCAATGAGGGGAGAAACCCTCCATCTAGAGGATCAGTAGGGAAGAGTATCAGCCATTTTTTCATCATATCAGCCACCTCCTAGTAGTTATGGATTTGCGGTGTGTAATTCAGCACTAGGATAACAATTTTCATATTGTGTATTTCCAGAAACCCTTTCTGGGATTTCTTGGAATTGTGCTAGGGAGCCCGGATCTCTGATCCCAACATTTCCTAAGCACTATATCGGAAATTCTATGCATTTTTAGTTTTACCCTGTAGTTTTTCTCCATGGGGCTATGCATTCATGGCCTCCCGACATTTTGTATAGAAATAGTATTTCATATTTTTTGTACTAGGTCATTTGAGGCTTGTTTTGCCTAGCTTGAGTGTATTTTTCCTCAATATCTTGTACTCATTTTTTTGCTATAATATCTAATAAAGTGGCCCTATGATCTTCTCATGTTGATTTTGTTGAGAATTTTGAAGGTTGTAGGTTAATAAAATTCTCTTCTTGATAATTACTTGTGAACGTACTTATGTCTTCTCTTCTTTTAGTTATGTTAATCTTTCATCAAGTCAATTACTAAAACACAAGACACAAAGGTTAGGCTCCTAGAGCCAAGGAAAAACCTCTCCCTCTTGGAGAGGAAAAACTGCAAATAATTCTTCTTATCAATCTTCAAATGACAAGTACCAAGACCCAGACTTAGACCCTAGACTTAGATTTTCTTTCAGAACTTCAATCTTCACCTTGTGCATGCTTGTATTTGAATAGCTTGAACTATGGGAAGGTAAATCAAGGATTTACCTTCCTCACTATTACTACTACTTCTCCTTATGGTCATTGTCTCATCCTTTGATAATTTGATCTTGATATCCCAATCCTTAATTATGTATATCAACCACTTGATATTACAAACTATTATATTAGCAGATTGTCCTCTTCCTTCAATTACGCATACATAGGTTAACCTTGATCTGCATTTATTTGATGCCCTAATTCTCTGTCTGGTCCACACTTAGTTGTTATGGTGCATCCACAGATTTTACTTGTGGTTGATCTATTCAGGTGTCCGCACTATAACAATGTTGTTGCAGATCCGCACTTTTATACAAAAATAGATCTGCCCTTCAATATACTATAAACATTATTCTTTATTTAACCTTTTATCACTGTGAATTATTCAGTATAATCCGCACTCTTATTTCAATTAGTCATGGAACTTATTTACAGCAAGATATCACCGGAATGTATATCTCTTAAACTGGCATGTAACCTCTCAGAGATTTGCATGAAAGCCTGTCCAACATCTGCCTTAAACTCGTACTTTTATCCACATTAAACTTCAAAGATTACTAAAAAATTGTTGCTTAGAATGATCCGTAGAACAGTGGTATTTATATAGACATACTGTCTTGAGGCCGACCATACCTTCAGTTTGAAAACCAACTTACCTTGTTGTTGAAGGTCGACTTCAACATTGTTCTTATCTTCCAACATGTATTCAAAGCTGAATAAATCATCCTTCCATGATTTCTTTGACAAGATCTTGGAGCATATACTAGATTAGATTCTTCATACACATATGACACTAAATTACATTTTTACCTAGAAGACAAAACAATAGATATACATCAAGAATAAATCTATTTAACCTATAACAAAATCTTACAAAATAAATTTTATTATCTTTGTCTTCTTCCTTACATATAATTACATAGTCAATATGAAGACCGACCTAGTTACACTTTCAACACTCCCTCTTAACTAGAGAGGTATTCATACAAGTACATGGTCACTTTCAAACTGAAGAATCTCATAAGAAGAATCGGATTGGTAATCGCATGTGTATAGCATCATATCAACCAGCATTTTCCTAGTGCAAGGCCTTGACTAACAACCCCATCTCCCAATGACACAATGGGCTACATTGCTGGCGAGACACATGACCTATAGACACCTTCGTCATTGTGTCTCCAAGGTACATACTCCACCCGAGTGTTCCCAAAGTATGACCTTCTTGGACTGTTCTTCTCTTGGGTAGCTAGCCCTCAAAGAATATCGATCCTCGACTACACTTATCTTGAATGTGCTAACACATTCTCAAAGAGTATTGAATGCCAGATGATTACCCAATCCTCCATTCTATCTTCCCAAGACCAGAATGATGTGTCTACCTCTCCCTCTCAACTAGGGAGGACCTATTCCACAAGGGAATGTACTCATTCTATATAAGGAATGTACCTAAGCTCATTCTTAGGAATTACCAAGTTTCTTCCAAGTAAGAAACTTTTCATCAGGCTCCCTCTTAACCAAGGACCTCCAGTAGAAATGGTGAGACACCCAACTACTCATGAATAATTCCTATCCTTGATGTCATGGATTTCGATATTAAGGAATCTTCAAATTTTAGTTTCATAGTGCACTGATCATTCATCACTTTCATCCTAAGTCATGTCAACTATCAGAAAGTGATTCTTCAGTCTTTCTTATCTGGTCCACCATTATGCCATGCTGCTTTCCTTCGAATCATCTCCAAGGATCAAACATCCTTTATCATGATTAGCAGCCTTATACAAATTCATCCAAATAAACATATACATATGAACTTTTAAAAGTTACCTTAGTGATTATCTTTCACCATGACATCTTCCTGTAGGAATTTGTATCCTTCATACATATTGACACATCTCCTAACGATATGTTTTTCCAAGGGTCTTTCGGACTTCCATCAGAGTCTACATATCTTTCCAGGAGATCTCCTAGTCACATCTTCTTGGCCTCCAGATGATAACTGCCTCTTTACATGGTTGAATTTCATGATCTCTTCCTCTCTGCACATTCTTGATTCCCAGGAACATACAACTTTTCTAGTTTCTCGTTCATATACAACTACCTCATATTCCATGAGGACATATTATGCTGATTTCATCTGTCCATGCATTGAGAGATACTCCTCCATAGATCATACTTCTAAGTATATAATTCCATTACCTGCAACCACATGACATGACTTCACAGCATCCAATGTCAGCATATATATACATACCTAATACCTTTTTCCCTTGAGTCATCCTATAGCAATTTCTCTTGAATGAAGAGATTCATTCCTTTGACCTACTTCAACAATATGTCATGACATCCCAAGATTCTATCTCCATGATGACCCTTGATCTGATGACTTCTTTACTTGTAGTAGAGAGGTTTTCCAGAAGCTTTTTCACCGAGAGCTCCTTCCATGCTTTTATCGAGATGCTTCTTAATGTACATGCTATCATATAATTTTATAACTAGTCAAAGATCACTTATAGAGGAAGATGATCTCAATCATAATATAGATCTCTTGCTTCCTCCTTCTTATATCTTTTAGTGTCAATTTCTTCTCTTTCATAAGTGACATGGGCTTCTTCCTTTTTTTTCCTCTTGTCCTTTCCAAATTTAGGACAATATCTTTTATAATGTCCAAGCTCATCACATCCAAAGCATCGCACGTTGTCCATGTTCCTTCTTTTATTCTGAGGGCCAAATTTTTTGAATCTTCCTTTCTTCCTGTATGATGCTACAAAGGCATGATTCACTTCACTTGGTCCTGTATCAGCTTTGGCCTTTAGTCTTGTTTCCTCTATTTTACATAGAGACCATAAATCGTGGAATGGAGTGGCTTCTTTCTTCCCATATAGACTAGAAGTGAAGCTTCCCCATTCCTTTTGTAGAGAATTCAACACCATTGTTGTCATCTCAGTGTCAGACATCACTTCTCCTAGTTCCTGCAGTTGATCTCTTATTTCAGAAATCCTCATAAAGTATGGAGCGATTTCTAATTCCCTTGATAATTTGATTTTGTATAGTTCTTGTCTCAGAGAGATTGCTTCTCCAGTAGTACTCACAGAGAATAGCTCCACCAATTTGTCATATATTTGTTTTGAAGTCTTTAGTTTTGATACATAGGGAATGAGAGAGTCTTTGATGGATTCTATGAGAATCCTTTGGGCTCTAATTTCTCCCTTCATGTATTTCGCATGGGCTGAAGTATCTTCTTTTGGAGGTTGAACAATAGATCCTTCGATATATTCCATTACTTTTTCTTTAATTAAATTCAAGTCTATTCTCTTTTTCCATGCACTGAAGTTTTATGACCCAACCAATTTGTTGCTTTCTTTACAATAAGGCATCCTTATAGATAGGGTAATGAATACTTACTTGAGTTAATTTTCTTGTAGCTTCATTGATGATGATTGAGAATGAAGTCAAGGGTTTCCTTTCTTCAATGTTGTTGTACTTTAACCCTTGATTATAATAACTATCTTCAAAAGTTGAGATTTCCTTCAAACAATGTCTTGAGTGCAAATCTTTTGATGCCAAAGATTAATTTTCTGAATGAGTTGATCTTTTGAATGAAGTAGGAGATCTCACATGAAGTAGTTGAATAGTCTTCCTTGCAAACTGGTTTGTATTTCCAACCCAAACTTTGATATTTTCTTCTTTGAGTGTCTTTGTTGACAAGCAGCCCTTATGTTCAGCACCTTAGCTCTGATACCATGTTGAGAATTTTGAAGGCTGTAGGTTAATAAAATTCTCTTCTTGATAATTACTTGTGAACATTCTTATGTCTTCTCTTCTTTTAGTTATGTTAATCTTTCATCAAGTTAATTATCAAAACACAAGACACAAAGGTTAGGCTCCTAAATCCAAGGCAAAACCTCTCCCTCTTGGAGATGAAAACCGGCAAATAATTCTTCTTATCGATCTTCAAATGATAAGTACCAAGACCTAGAATTAGACCCTAGACCTAAATTTTCTTTTAGAACTTCAATATTCACCTTGTGTATACTTGTATTTGAATAGCTTGAACTGTGGGAGGGTAAATCAAGGATTTACCTTCCTCACTATTACTGCTACTTCTCCTTATGGTCACTATCTCATCCTTTGCTAATTTGATCTTGGTATCCCAGTCCTTAATTATGTATATCAACCACTTGCTATTACAAACTGTTATATCCATAGACTACCCTCTTCCTTCAATTACGCACACATAGGTTAACCTTGATCTACATTTATTTGATGCCCCAATTCTCTGTCTGGTCCACACTTACTTGTTGTGGTGCATCTGCAGATTTTACCTATGGTTGATCTGTTCAGGTGTCCGCACTATAACAATGTTGTTGCAAATCCACGCTTTTATATAGAAACAGATTTGCACTTCAATATATAAATAGATCCGCACTTCAATATACTATAAACAATGTTCTTGATTTAACCTTTTATCACTATGAATTATTAAATATAATCGACACTCTTATTTCAATTAGTCGCGGCACTTATTTACAACAAGATATCACCAGAATGTATATCTCTTAAATCAGCATGTAACTTGCAAGAGATTAGCATGAAAGCCTGTCCAACATCCACCTTAAACTTGTACTATTATCCGCATTAAACTTCAGAGATGACCAAAAACTTGTTGCTTAGAATGATCTGTAGAACAGTGGTATTTATAGAGACAAATTGTCTTGAGGCCGACCATACCTTTAGTTTGAAAACCGACTTATCTTGTTGTTGAAGGCCAACTTCAATATTGTTCTTATATTCCATTGTGTATTGAGAGCTGAATAAATCATCCTTCCATGATTTCTTTGACAAGATCTTGGAGCATATACTAGACTAGATTCTTCATACACATATGACACTAAATTAAATTTTTACCTAGAAGACAAAACCCTAGATAGACATCAAGAAGAAGTCTATTTAACCTATAAAAAAAATCTTACAAAATACATTTTATTATATTTGTCTTCTTCCTTACATATAATTACATAGTCAAGATGAAGACCGACCTAATTACACATTTCAACAGATGTATTGATATTTTCCTAGTTTTTCCAGTTATATTCTATATTCCTGTATTTCCTAATTTGGAATATTACAATGGTATCAGAGAATAATCTTGGCTCATCCTGTGATAAATCACATGTATGTCATCAGAAGATGAAGAGCCTCTCACAAAAAGGGAGAAGTGGTACATCAATAGAATATGAAGGTTTGATTATACAAGAAATGAAGAAGACAAAGGAAAGACTCCAATATTAGGAGAAATGGATGAAAAGGAGTTTCCAAAGCTTCTTATCTAAACTATGCAGGATATTTCCAGAGAAATCAAGGAGATGAGAATGTAAAGACATAAAGAGACCCCTAGAATGTTTCTACATGGAGAAAGCTCCAACACTTCACATCACTAGGGTGACCAACCAACAATGCAACAAGTTTCTGAATCCTCCAATATGCCTACATTCCTAGTAGTAGGAAATGAAAGAGGAGGACCCCAAGAACAAGACAATCTTGAAGTTTATTTTCTAGAGTATGAATCTCAATCTCAAAGATTCAAATAGAATATGAAATTTCAGTAGTTATATCAGATCAAGGATAATAGGAGACCCCGGAATGACAATAGGAGAGGATGGTACATGCAGAACAATGATCTGTAGCATACTATGGGTAGATTCCTTCTACCTGCTTTTGATGGGTCATCCAAGTACACAACCAAGTCTTGGGTGGAGAAACTAGACATCTATTTTCAGTTGAACCAAGTATCAAAGATTGAGGCCATTAAGATAGCAGTGCTGCACCTCGAGGGTGAGGCACATGATTGGTGGTTTCACGGTCTTTCTACATTGGGGCATGCCAATGTGACTGCATATGCAGAATTCACTAGGAGGTTAGTAGAAATATTTGATCAAAGAGACCCATAGGCACCTTTTTTTGAGCTAGCCAAGCTCAAACAGTCATGTAATCCAGAGACCTATATCTCTGAATTTCTAAAACTTTCTGTCATGGTGCCAGATTTATCTACAGATAGGAGGGTTTATATGTTCATTTATGAGCTAGAAGAGCCTCTGCATGGTTTTGTTAATTCCACTAGACCAACTATGCACCAAGATGCCATCAAGAGGGCAAGGGACTTACAGGATGCATTGCCAAGAGCAAGAGCTCCATTTCACCAAAAGCCCACTTTGCAGTCCACAGGGAAATATGTGAAGATTCTTCCTCCAAAGGAGAACCAGAACAAGGGGCCTCTTAGTGATGATGTCCGAAGAGACTTGAGGAGGAGGAAGCTTTGCTTCACATTCCAAGAACCATGGGCACCAAGGAATTGGTGTGTTGCGGGAAAGGCACACTATATTGAGGTGTTCTCTGATAGTGAAGATGAGAAAGAAGAAGAACCAGAAGGATACATTAGCGCTCTGACACCAGGAGAGGATCCACCACCACTAGGAGGTGGAAATGGGGCATTTGCTCCGATTGGAGGGGTCCTTGCATCTTTGCAAAGAGTACCCAAGTATATGAATTTGAGAGTCCGAGGTACAATTCAAGGGCAGTGGGTATCATTATTTATAGAAAATGGGGCTACCCCCAATTTTGTTGATGCTCAGTTAGTGCAGAAGAGAACAATATGAAGGATTCTCAGTGTTGGTTCCAGGAGCTAGAACCATGCAATGTGTGAAGTATGTTCTAGCATTGTCTGTAACCTTGGGGACATACACTTTGACTGATCACTTTTTTGGGTTCGATATTCCTGACACCAATGTGATATTGGGTGTGTAGTGGTTGATTACACTGGGAAGGTCACTACAGATTGGGAGGCCTTGCAGATAGAATGGATAGATAAGAAGAGTGGTAAGCATCAAATGATCAGGGGCATGCACACCTATCCACCTCAGGAAGCCTCTGCACATAATATGGAGACTAATTTTTGTAGAGGAAGCAAGGAAAAGTTAGTCCACTCAAATATGTAGTCTACTCTAGACCATGATGTTATATTATTTGGAGGCATTCCACTAGGAAGTTCCCCAGATCGTAAGTTGGTTAAAGAGTTCTCACAACAAGTGGCACCACTCATAGATCTGGCTAAGAGGAGAGCCTTGTATGGGACCAGAACAATGGAGAGGGCATTTGATTGGCTCAAGGAGGAGATGAATATTTTTTCGGTATTGGTATTACCAACTTTAACTAAGACTTTTGCGCTGAAATGATGCTTTAGGAGTGGATGATGGCACAAGTATGGTCCAAGAGGACTATTCAATGCCTTTAAGAGTCAAAATATACTTCCACATCGGAAGGAGTCTTCCATATATGGTAAAGGTTTGTTGTATTTCATACATGCATTGGCCAAATGTAGGAAGTTTTGGATGGGCAATAGCTTCCAAGTGAAGATTGACCACCATAAACTTCAACCTTTTCTTGAGCAGAAACAGTTGCAAGGGAGGCAACAAAAGTGGGATATCAGAATTCTGGCATGTGGCTCTAACATTGAACATGTCAAAGAGGGAAGAAATGTGGTGACATGTGCCTTATCATAGAAGCCAACAGTGTTGTCATTGATGAGTAAGTATCTAGATTAGGAGTCCTAGCTATTGGTGGAGTATTCCAAGAACCACTTCACATGTGAGCTACTTGATGGGCAGGCGACTGATGAGAGGTATAGAGTGATGGATGGAGTCATATATTACCAAGATCGGATCTTCTTGACTAGAGACTCTAAGCTCAAGGATAAGGTTCTACATGTAGCACATGATTCACTCCTGTCCAGCCACCAAGGTTTCAGTAGGACATATCAGACCATTAGGGAGAGATTCTCATGGGAGGGTCTCAAGGAGGATCTACTCTAGCATATCAGGAAGTGCGTAGTTTTCATGAAGAATGAGGAGGAAAACAACCATCCTGCAAGGTTATTATAGTCACTTCATTTTCTGGGAGAAATATGGGAGAGCTCATCTATGGACTTCATCACCAACTTGCCAATAGTACATGGTAAGGATTATATCTTTATAGTCATTGTTCAACTAAAATAGCATTTACAATCCTTTGAAATTTATTTACAGTGCATTGCTCCACAAGAGGGCAAGCCTCTCCTTGGACTTCATGGTCTTCTTGGGACCACAGTCAGTGATAGAAATAGCCACTTCCTAGAGGGATTTGGGCAAGTGTTGTTTTGTTTGGGGTGTACCCATTTGACACCAAATATCAGTGACTACCCCTAGACAAATGAGCAGATAGAGGTTGCAAGCAAGTGGCTAGGAAGTTACTTACCACAATGTATTCCAGGGTAGCAAGGAGTAGAACTGTGCTGGTTCCACAGCATCTGGAATTTTATATGCCAATCATTGTATCTCTATTTTTGGTTCCACAAGGTGATGATGTTCTATCCATTTTTGTTAGAATGGTTGGGGCAAGCAAGGTTCCTAGAACCAAACATGGGATCCTAGAGGGTCAGGATGTATTTTGGTCTCTTAAGGACAACATTGCTACAACCCAAGATCAATAGGAGTTCTACACAGATCATGGATGGGAAGAGAGACAACATGGGGTGGAAAATTTGATCTATCTCCATTTTCAGCCATACAGACCACTTACATTGCAGAAGAAGAGGATTGAGAAGTTTTCTTATGGGCCACACAGGGTGATCCATCTTGTTGGGGGAGTAGCATATGGGTTGGAGCCTCTCATTGGGAGTAATATCCCCAACATTTTTCATGTCCCATGCCTCAATGAGGCCATCAAACAACATGTAGTTTCCATCATGGATCTCCCACTTCTTTTTGATGTGAACCATTTGGTTTTTATCACCAAGGGCTAACTTGGACACTTGGGAGGGGCAGCTAAGGGGTAGGTTGATTGGAGAACATCTGATTCAATGGAGGAATTTATCAGATGAGGATGAAATAGGGGAAGGATAGGATATTTTTCAGCATCCATCCTTGTAGTTGTTTGAGGACAAGCAACATTTTGGAGGGGAGGACTATAATATTCCTAATTAGCTTTCAGCTAGTTGGAATATTAATTTTTTCTTTTTTCAATAAGATAAATGAATAAGAGGGTAGAGAGACCCATAAATCTGTTTAGTAGGAATAAAGCCACTTCTAATATGAATGTGGATCATTGTATCAGTTGAATAAAGCACTGTTAGGTGTGAATGGGGGTTAAAGCATGTGGCTGGGGTCAAGGTTGACCAAATCAACAATGTTGTCATGGAGGTAGTAGAGAGTTATTGGAGGAAATTGCAGTTATGATGGAGGAGTGTATGCATGAGAGTAGCATCCTTAATGAGTGGGACCAAGGGTGAGGAAGCTCAGAAAGCATATAAGGAAGGGGATGGTACCCATAGAAGGCATTCTAAATATTGTTTATGTTTGGTCTTTTATGACGTTCTGCACGCTTCATCTGTTTAGTGGAGTTTGTTGTGTTGTTTAGCACAAGGGTGTTTCCAACCGTAAATCCCACCCTCATCCTCAGGTGACTTCGAGTGCCCACTCAGGAGAGGTTCATTGAGATTCATTTCAACCATCTGGAATTAGGCCAAGCTTCAGCCATCTTCAGCAATGTAGTCTCCTTCAAGAACTACATTATTTTCCAGGGCAGTTGTAGCGGAGGGTCAAGTACCCAAGTTTTTGAGATTGTTTTCCAATGAGGGGAGCATCCCTTCATGAAAAGTATCAGTAGGGAGAAGTATCAACCATTTTTTAATCATATCAACCACCTCCCAGTAGTTATTGAGTTTCAGTGCATAATTCAGCCCTAAGACTGTAATTTTCATATTGTGTATTTCCAGAAACCCCTTCTAGGTTGCCTTGGAATTGTGCTAGGGAGCCTAGATCTCTGATCCCGACATTTCCTAAGAACTATATCAGCAGTTCTACGTATTTTTGGTTTTATCCTACAGTTTTTCTCCATAGGACCGCGCATTCATGGCCTCCCAGCATTTTTTATAGCAACAATATTTCATATTTTATGTACTGGGTCATTTGAGGCTTGTTTTGCCTAGCTTGAGTGTATTTTTCCTCAGAGTCTTGTAATCATTTTTCTGCTATAATATCTAATAAAGTGGCCCTATGATATGATCATGTTGATGTATTGATATTTTCCTGCATTTTCCAATTTTATGTTCTATATTCCTATTTTTCGTAATTTGGAATATTACAAGAATCCTTGAGGAGCCCACCTCATGGATCAATACCTTGCTATGGGAACCCATAATCAGTAGTAGTGAGATGGAGGAGTTTTCAGTGAGAGCTGAGGAGTGATGGAGACAACAGTACAGTAGGTAGCAACGCCTTTTTATGGAGCAGCGCATAGCATAACAACAACAACGTAGCAGTAGCAACGCAGTGCATAGCAACAGCAACACAGTGCATCGGAGGGATAGCACAGTAGTTACCAACAATCAGAGTCTGCAACACCGAGGTGCATCCACTAAACACTTGTTCATTTTTTGGGTGATTTCAGTTGCTTCTCTCAATAACTGATTTGCAATGCAGATGCAATGTTAGGAGTGACAGTGTTAGAAACATAGCAGATGCAACATTTGAGAGGGAGTTTTAGTACGAATGCAGCAGTGGAAGTGGCAGTGTCATGGGAAGCAATATAGTGGCAACAAAAACACAGTGGTTGATGGAAATCAGCAATGCAAAGGATGCTTTAGGGGCAGAGTAGTATGTAGCAGCCATATTATTAGATCACTTTCCTCGCTAAGAGGGAGTGTTGATTTTTGGTAGCATCAGAATTTCTCTAAGTCCCAAATTTTGTGGAGAGACTTAGACATTTGTATTCCAAAGAACCCAGAAACTATTTGAGAAAAGTCCACTCAGATAATTTTTTATTAAAATAATTAAACCCTGGGTCTAAACTTAGGGAACTTAAATAATTAAAGGACATTAATAAAACAAAGTGTGAATGATCTAGAAAAAGCGAATATCAAGTCAAGTTATAATCTTAGCCGTCGATTATATATCTAATCTCGCTCGTTGATGTTTCAATGAGAAGACTATAAAGGAAGACTTTAGGGTCATTTGGAAAGAGACACTGAGTGAATCTTGAGATCAAATTATTCTGACGAAGCAGTGCTCAGACAAAGATCATATCTAAGTGATTCAGTGCAGTGAGGAGCAGAGTAGCTTCCAGAGAGAGATATGTTCTCAGCCGGAGAATCATCAATAGAGAGATGCAAAGAGACGTCTGACAGAGTCAGCGCAGAGCTAGTCAGGCTGACATAGAGCCAGCGCAGAGCCATGCATGGCTATGTAGAGGTTGCGCAGTGGCTGAGAGGGTTTATGAGATTTCACTGTCGAAATTGATCCAAAAGCCAGGCATCAGGATGTGAGACCAAGAATTTGAGATCTGTGATTTCGGGAGTCAGATCGACCCATAGCTGGGGTGACGCCCTCTACTTCCTTCGCCCTTGCAAATCTCCCTCTAAAATCAAATTATATTCCTTCATAATCGACTTCCCTTGGGTTATTGAATGCTTTCCCGACGTACTTTCCAAATGACCCTCAAGCCTTCTTTTATAATCTTCTCATTGAAGAATCAACAGCCCAGACTAGAAGTGTAATCAATGGCTAAGATTAAAACTTGACTTGATATTCATTATCTATAAGATTCACACTCTGTTTTATTAATACCCGTTAATTATTTAATTTCCTTAAGTTTAGACTAGGGTCTCCATTAAAATAATTAATTATTTTAATAAAACATGAACCGAGTGAAATTTCCACAAACAGTTTTTGGGTTCTTTGGAATACTGGTGTCTAAGCCTTCTCACCAAATTTGAGACTTGGATCACCTTCCAATGCTACAAAAATAAACACTCCTTAGTGAGGAAAGTGTTCTAGCAATATGTCTGCTACATATTGCTCTAACCCTTAAGCATCCTCTACGCTGGTGGTGCTTGGCTGCTACTGCCCCTCATCTGCTGCACTGCGGTCTTTTGCACTATTTCCCATGACACTTCCACTACCATTGTCTCATCTATAATGTATCTCCCTCTCAATTCTGCATCAGTCCATTTGTGCTATTGAAATGGATTCTTGATCATCCCCATATTCTCTCTGAAGTAGACAAACTTTGTCTTTCCTAGAGCCTTAGTGAGGATTTCTACCACCTATTCTCCTATCGGAGTGTACTATAATTGTACAACTCCCTGCTGGACACATTCTCTGATGAAATGAAACCTAATGTCAATGTGCCTCAACCAATCATGAAACATATGATTTTCAAAGAGCTTGATGAAACTCTGATTATCACATAGAATGTTGGTCGCTTCCATATTTTCTTTCAGTAGATTCAAAATCACCTTCCTAAGACATATGACCTCGCACAAAGCAGTGCTTGTATTCCACCTTAGCTGAGTTCAGAGCCACAAACTTCTATTTCCTACTGCACTAGGAGATCATTCTTTATCCAACATTGAAACAGTACCCACTGGTACTTTTCCAATCTATTGGGCTCCCAACCCAATCTATGTTAGTGAACCCACCCAATTTGATGTCATTGTGTTGGGTGTATCTCAATCCAAGCTCGATTGTTCCCTACAAATATCTGAGAACATGCTTGGTTGCTGCCCAATGTGCCCTCCTTTGTTCCACCATGAACTGACTGAGGGTGTTGACATCATAACAGATGGCTAGCCTTGTATTGACTAGATACAGCAGGGACCCTATGAGTTGCCTATACAAGGTAGGATCAACCTCATCATCTTTAGAAGTATCAATTTTCTTCCAATTGGTGATAATTGGTGTAGCCATGGGTCTATAGGCCTCCATATTGAACCTCTTCAAGATTTTTGTAGCATATCTCCCTTGACCAAGGAAGATCTCACCCTTTTGCTGCCAAAATTCCAACCCTAGAAAATAATGCATCAGCCCCAGGTCCTTCATGTCGAATTCTGTAGCTAAATTCTCCTTGCAATCCTTGATGAGCCTAGATGATCCTGTCAATAATAGATTATCTACTTACTAGACCAGTATCAAAGTATCATCCCCTACTCTTAGATAGTAGAGATTGGGATCTGTGTCACTCTTGACGAATCTCATCTTCTGCAAGTAGCTATCAATTTGATCATACCAAGCTCTAGGGGCTTTCTTAAGTCCATACAAGGCTTTCTTAAGCCTACACACATGATTTTTCTGCTCATGCATCTCAAAGCCCTCTGGTTGTCCGATATATACTTCTTCTTCTATCACCCCATTCAAGAACGAAATCTTGATGTTCATCTGGTGAATCTCCCATTCCATTTGCGCAGCAATGGATATCACGAATCTAATAGAATTATATTTGGCAATTGGGGCAAAGGTCTCTTCATAATTTATCCTTTCCTTTTGAGCATACCCTGTTGCCACAAAAATGGCTTTGAATTTTTCTATGCTTCCATCTGCAGCATATTTTATATTGTAGATCCATCTCAAACCCACAACTGATAAGTTTTGAGGCCTAAGAACCACCTCCCAAACATCATTTGTCATGATGGAACTATACTCTTCCACCATTGCATTGACCCATACCTGATGTTGAGATGCCCCCTGAAAACTAGAGGGTTCCCCAACCTGTGCTACCATAGCTTGGTACCTATCCGATTGCTTACGTTCCCTCTTCTCATTTCTGGGGGCCCCAACAATATCCTCTGCATCCTTTTTAATTTGTTGTAATTCCCTGCTCGTCCTACCACTGGTAGTGGGTGGCTCTACCTGCTCCCCCTCTTGCAAATCTTTTGGAGATTAATCCCTTTGATCTTTCTGTCTTGGAGAAGCACTCAAGCTCACCTCAGCTGGTCGTAGAGGCTGTACCAGTCGGTCATCTTCATACTTTGTTGTTTAAGGCATCTCTTGGTATTTTCCGAAAGCTCTATCCTCAATGAACTTTACATCCTGCTGCACTACAACCTTCCTGCTCCCAAGAATGTAGATTCTGTAAGCCTTACCATTTTCACTGTATCCCACCAGATACCACTTTTCAGTAGTCCTATGCAACTTCTTCCTCTTTTCTTCGGGTACATGGCAGTATACCACACTACCAAAGATCCTGAAGTGGCTTACCTCGCGCTTCCTTCCAGTAAATACACTTTCTGGAGTGATCTTACCCAATGCATTATGACGAACCTTGTTCTGAACATATAAAGTTGTATTACAAGCTTCAGCCCATAGGAATGTAGGCATGTCTTGATCATACATCATAGCCCGTACAGCCTCAATAATAGTTCTATTCTTCCTTTCTTCGATTCCATTTTGCTCTGGATTATATGGAGCAGTCCACTCTCTTTTGATGCCTTACCTTGCCCCAGAACTTTGTGAACTCTTTATATATTTATTCTCCACCATCGTCAGGTCATAGTGTCTTTATCTGCTTTCCTGTCAAATTCTCAACTAGAGCCTTAAACTCATTGAAGTGATCAAAGACTTCGTCCTTAGTCTTGTTGAGCCTCAAAATTGTGCTTTCTTTCATCTCATTTTTACCTCATTTTCCCTTGTCCATTGCTATCCTAGACCAAATTGATCAATGAATATGGTTAAAATTACTTTTAGAATGATTTACATGACTGACTTGCTAAGTTTTGTGATTTTTTCCATTGTAAAGAATTTTGACCGGAACTAGCTGCAGAATGCAGACATTCCGTAGCTAACCGGCAATTCTGTAGCTGTCTTCACGTTTGGGTATGTTCCAGGTGGCCTCTTGAGAAAAACCGCATATGGGCATAATCCACGTCATGTCTACATGGTTCGTTGCTCATCTTGGAGGAAGAAACGAATTCTGGGTATGGTTTTGGAACGTGGAAACACATTTAGGAAAGCAGACTTCTATTAGGACTGTTTCAGTCCAGATGTCTTTTTCCTCTTCACGCAACCACTTCAAGAGTCCTAATGTGATTCCGATAAGGAAAGACAGTGTTCCTGAATTGTTGCAAGTCTTGTTATGTGCATTTTCTATATAAACACTTGAGAAACCGAGATTTGATGTTAGATTTTATGCTAGATTTTATTTAGATTCTGTGCTACATTTCTGAAGACGCAGAGTGTTATGTTCAAGTTATTTCATCTTTAATGAAGCAGACAGAGTTATTTTGAAGGCGTTGATTTAATTTGGAGTTGAATTCCGTCAGGTGGTAGAGGGCCCCTGCCTCTTGCACAGATTTTATTTGCGTAAATTAGATAAGTATTATAGCTGCCTTTACGTTTTTAGAGTTGAATTCATAGTTGTTTTAATTAACTACTGTAGTTATCCTCATTCTAACTCTTCCACAAGAAGAAGCTCTTCCAATAAATTATAATGATGAATGGGAAATGGCTATAGTATTGTAGGATTTGAAGTTGAATTCGTAGTTGTTTTAATTAGCTACTGTAGTTATACTCATTCTAACTCGTCCACAAGAAGAAGCTCTTCCAAAAGATTATAATGATGAATGGGAAATGGCTATAGTACTGTAGGATTTAGTTGTAGTTTTTGTTGTTCATCATCACAGTTACACTTGTTCCAATCACTCTTCCACAAGAAGAAACTCTTCCAACAAATTCTTAAAGAGTCCAAGACATGACCGTGATAATTAATGATTTAGTTGTGTGTTTGTACTAAGTATCATCTCTGTTCTTGTTCTTAAACGCTTGCCCAAAACATCATAATGACGAGTAGGATATGGATATGATATCTTAGTTTTTCATTGCTTTCAGTCCTTTATATTTGCATTTGCACTCAATTACACAGTCAGAATTGTTCTAGCTCTTCCAAAAGAAGGAATTCTTCCATAATATCAATAATGATGGACAAATAGATTGTATAATTTCATAGAATAATGCATGGTATCTTAGTTAGGATGCTCCGGAGTTTAATTGCACTTAACTCATGTTCAGTTACTTTGTTTTGAGTTTGATGATGACTTGTAGTTCAGCATTGTTTTAGATTAGTGGCATCTTAAGTTCATTCTTAGATTAACTCATTGCACTTGCACTTCACATTCAGATTGTCATCCACTGCACAATAGATTACTTCAGTTGTTAAGGTTAACAAGACAGCCTTCATTATTTACAAACATCTTCTTGTTCTAAAATCTACAATTGATCCATAACCATATGAACAGAAGACAACATCACTATAAGGCCTGAAGTATCTCTGCAATTCCCTTATCATTTCATAAACAGAGTCCTCCCTCAAAAGCCTACTTTGAAAAGAAATCAATAACTTTTGAGTAAAGGTTTTGTGACATTCAATTGAATTGCAGAATAGAAATAGGAATTAGTTTTAGAATAGGAGATCTTAGGATGGTATCAATGTTTTTCCTCCAAATCTGTTTCAAATCTCTAACTAAGGAAAAAATGTTGCATCATTGTAAGATTAGTTGTTTAACTGTTTAATTAGAGGATTTGCATACTTAGTGATCATTTCTCAAGTTTAGTTTGTGTTTTGAATCATTTGCTTAAAAGTCATTATCAAGCTTTGCTTTTACTTAGTCATAGTTTAGATTTGATTCTGCTTCAGTGTTTCAAATTGCATTTACCATTTGACATCAACCAATTAGGATTAACTCTATTTTTAATCACCAGCTCCTTTCCATTAGCTTTCTAGGCATTTTCCTTGTGAACATAAAACCACCAAAATACCAAAAACATCATAAATCATCACAAAAGACCAAAAACATCACAAAACACTACACACAACGCATTAGGAAACAAGCACCTAGGTATATACAGTACACTTCACTTCAAAGAAGCCAATAAACCCCGGTTGACAATTAAATGAGCTCAGCTTTAGAGACTAGATCGTGACCACAATTTTGGCACCATTGCTCTGGGAAGTGAAAACTAGGTAACCTTTGTTTCTTAGCATCCAAAAACAATTTTATGCATAGAGAGAGATTCAAGGAAATCCAACTCCGGAAGTTACCTTTTCATATCTCGATTAGATAAGCTTCGATACAAATTTCAGACATTGGGACAAAGATTTAATTCCCTATGCCATCTATTATATCAGTAAAAATTTGACTCCTGTAGAGTTAAACTATACTGTAACTGAAAAAGAGTTTTTAGCCGTTGTTCATGCCATAAACAAATTTAGACACTATATAACAGGCTATGAAACTTTTGTTCATACTGATCATTCTGCAATTAGATACTTAATGAACAAATCAATCACTAATGGAAGAGTTATAAGATGGTTGTTACTATTGCAAGAATTCAACATTACTATTCTAGATAGGCCTGGAAAACAAAACACTGTGGCTGATTTCCTGTCTAGAATCCAAAATATCAAAGATGACACTCCGATTGAAGATCAATTTCCCGATGAATATCTTTTTGCAATCTCTACTCAAACTCCATGGTTTGCTGATATTGCCAATTATTTAGTTTCAGGAAAATTTCCTTCAATTATGAATGCAAGGGATAAAAGAAAAATCATTAATGATAGTGCAAATTATTCATGGGTCGCTAATGAGTTGTACAAGACAAGTCCAGATTTGATCATAAGAAGGTGTGTTCGTGAAGATGAAATGCCTGAGATTCTCAAGGCATGTCATGATGAGCCTTGTGGCGGACACTTTGCAGATAAGAGGACGGCCTATAAGATCCTTAATTTAGGATATTATTGGCCATCCTTGTTTAAAGATGCTAAGGAGTATGTCAAAAGGTGTGACAGTTGCCAAAGGGTAGGGAAACCTTCTCCTTCAAGTGAGATGCCATTACAACCTCAGGTACACATTGAACCTTTTGAAAAATGGGCTTTGGATTTTGTAGGACCTATTAGTCCTCCATCAAGACAAAAGAAATATATATTAGTTTGCACCGATTATGTTACTAAATGGGTAGAAGCTAAACCATTACTTGTTGCTAATGAATCATCTGTAGTTACTTTTCTTTTTGAGGATATTTTCACTCGTTTTGGTGTTCCAAGGGAAATTGTTACAGATCAAGGAGCTCAATTTACATCAAGGCTAGTGGAGCAAATGATGGAGAAGTACAAAATCAGACATAGAACATCTACTCCTTATCATCCACAAACAAATGGTCAAGTGGAATCCACTAATAAAGTCATTGAAGGAATCCTAACAAAGACTGTTCATCTACATAGAAGAGATTGGGTAGATAGGCTTCCTGAAGCCTTATGGGCCTATAGAACTACATGGAGAAACACAACATGCCATACTCCTTATGAGCTTGTTTATGGAAAGCAAGTTTTGTTTCCCATAGAGTTCCAAATTCAAACATTCAAGATGGCAGTTCAGCTAGGACTTGATCTAACGGAGGCACAAAAGCATAGACTAGAGCAAATTAATGAATTGGATGAGATCAGACAAGATGCAGTTCAGAAAACAAGTCTAGTCCAACAGCAAAGGGCTAGATGGCATGACAAGTACATCAAGGAGAAGAAATTCAAAGAGGGTGACCGGGCTCTCTTGTTTGATTCAAAATTCAAGGATTTTCAAGGGAAATTTCAGACACATTGGCTTGGGCCATATGAAATTGTTCGAATTTTTTATAATGGGGCAGTAAAAATCAGAACTATAGATGAAGAAGAGGTCACTTTTCTTGTGAATGGTCATCGATTGAAGTTATATCATAAACCACTCTCAAGAGAAGAGTTTGTTAAGAAGTTCCAAGAAAGCAATGATGTGAAGTTAATGAAGAAGAGTCTCTCTTCTTCATCAACTTGATTACATTTTCTGAAGTATTTCTCTTGAAAAAAAATAAAAAAATAATAATAAAAGTAATAAAAGTATAAACATGAAAACCAATCATTGATTGGCATGTTTATACAGAAAAGATAGGGTGAAAATCAGAGTTTCTATGACACTCTAACTTTTCCCATTTTTGTTTTTACAAGCAGCTGTTATAAAATCATAAGTTCAGATCCATAGTGCTTATGATTCATCTCATTTCATTTCACTCCATTCACTTATCCATCCATACTCCATTTCATTCATTCATTCATGTCATACTCCATTCCACACTTCATTCATCTCATTCCATACTCCATCCATTTCATTTTCATGTCAAAATACAAATTTGATGTCTTGCTGTAAGTGAATAAAACATGTCATGAATTGTAGTACAGTTCTTATGTTCTTTCACTCCATTTCATAAACTGAATCCATTCCATTTAATCATCCACTTCATACATATCATAATCCATCATCCATCTTCATTCATAATATATAACATTTCACCCATATTCCAAAAACACTCCATTTTCATGATTAAAATGCTCTACAGGAACATTCTGCAGCTCAGTAGACATTCTGCAGCTGATCAGCCTTTCTGCAGCCAGACAGTCTTTCCGCAGCTACAAATCCTGAAGGCATCAATAAGAAGATATTATAATTGCAACAAAATGACCCAGTGTGTCCATAAATCAAAAGCATCAAATAAAGATTATGAAGACTCCTCCAAAGGTGAACAAGAAGACAAAGACTACAAAAATCAAAATGAAAGCAGAGGTAACAAGTTTAAATTATAATGGCATTTCATAAAAGTTTAGCATAGTTTTAGTTATGGATTGTTCGAAAAGGTTGTTTTAATTATTTTTATTGATCAAAACCAATAAACCCTCCACAGACTTTGGATTAAAATCTTCCATTTCAAATTTCATGCCCGATATCATTTAAGCGGTTAAAATGGTCGAGGTATTTGAATTCTTCACGTCTCTTAACCAAATCATTCAATGATGATTCACTTTTCCGTTGTAAAAATCTCCACCGTCTCTTCAATCATTAATTCATCCCCTCCACCTCACTCCACTACTTCATTCTATAGCCAGCATTTCATTCCGTAGACAGAGATATTTTTAACACCGAAAACAGAGCAAAAGGATATCAGTTTGAATAGCATTAAGCATTATCATTGTAAATGCAGAGCAGAGTAGAAGGGTAAATTTGGAGGCATAGCAGTGTGAGAATTTGAAGCCATTTGATTCCAAGGGCAGACAAAGTATCACTGTGGGCAGAGATTGAGACTATCACTGTAAACATAGAGGTATAGTCGTGTTGAATTTGAAACCATTTGCTACCAAAAGACAGAGGTATAGCAGTGTGGAGTCTAAAATATTTTGTTACTAGGAGACAGAGGTATTGCAGTGAAGAATTTGAAGCCATTTGCCACTGTCTATCAGATACATATCAGCTCGAAATTTGAAACTGCTTTCATTGTCAAACAGAGGCATATCAGTCCAAAGTTCAATTGTCAACAGAGGCATATCAGTCCGAAGTTTTGAAGCTGTTGTCATTATCAATCAGAGGTATATCATTCCAAAATTTGAAGACATTTGTCACTGTCAATCAGAGGTATGTCATTCTGAAGTTTAAAGCCATTTTCATTAAGAGCTTGAAGCCATTTCAATTCAAAGGTGAAAGCTATTATTTTTGTGGGTAGAAGAGTGATAATTTGAACATTGAAGAAGCAATCATGGGTTTCATTGTAAGAATAGAACCAGTGGGTTCAAAATACTTAGAAGGCTACCCTCAATGCAAAGAAATGTTACAACAGATAGGATGGCTTCAATTTTTGGAGAAATTTAATGGCTTCCACAAGGAAGTCACTAAAAAATTTGCAAGATCATTTCAAGGAACCGAAGTTGAAGTGGGAGATGTCAAATTTACTGTCACTGAAGTTTTCATTGCAGAAGCTACAGGGTTGCTCAGAACTGGAGAGAGATGGTTCAAAAATAGAGAATTCCACAATGAATCCTGGAAGCAAATTTTAAAATCACCAGGTATGGATGTCACTGTATTTAAGAAAGGAATTCCCAGTTCTGCATTGAAAAACAAATGGAGAAACATACTACTTCTTCTACAAAAATTTATTACATGTGAGGGTAGATATGGAACATTTTATGTCTACCACATTGGACTAATGATGCATTTTCTGGGGGAAGACTTAAACCTACCATATTTCTTACTTCAAAGTCTGAAAAAGATGGCTGCCTGTGTTCAAAGAAGGGTTCAATTTTTAGATACAACCCTATATCATCATGGTTTGGTTAAAATTTTGATTGAGCATCATTTGGCCAAAACAAATGATACATGGGACAATTTCTTAATAAGAAATCATTTTGAAGAGCCAAAAGAACCATCACCTGAACCACAGCCTACAAGAAAAAGTAGAAAATGGAGGGCTTCAAAAGTTGAAATTGACAAAACAATCCAAGAGAGCAGTGAGGAAATCATTTTAGAGAAGTTGACTCAAATCAAGAGGCAACTTAAGAAAGAGAAGGTAATCAAGAAATCTGCCACAGAGAAAGGAGAGGGATCCTCTCAGCCTAGAAGAAGCCACAGACTAAAGGGAAAACTAAAGAAAACTCAAATCAAACAAACAGGGGTGATTGATATAGAAGATGAGGAAACATCTATTGAAGAAGATGTTGAAGAGGAATTTTATGAAGGAACCCCTGAAATTTACCCTGCTCAACAAGAAATTTATGACTATGTGGAAACTTTGGAGAGGAGAGCTTCAGAAAGCAGAGAGAGAACCCCCAGTCCTCCACTGTCTGAAATAGATGTATTAAGAAGGGATAGGTATGAGTTGGAATTACTGAATAGACACATAAAAAATGAGAATGAAATTCTCAAGGATCAAGTCAAGCTCAAAACTGATATGAACTCAACCTTATCCCTACATATAGACAAAGTGGAGAAGACCAATGAAAAATTGAAGAAAAGGAACAAGAAGCTAATCAGGGCACTCACCAACCTAAGGTTCAAACTTGTTATCAGAAAACCCAGAAGATCTCTAGCTTCCAGACACAGGAGAAGGAGAGGATTAGATGTTATTGTAGAAGCCTCTGAGTTCATAGGATAATTTGCATGAGGACATGCAAAGAGACAGCAGTGGGGGTATGTTGAGCCTCAAAATTGTGCTTTCTTTCATCTCATTTTACCTCATTTTCCCTTGTCCATTGCTATCCTAGACCCAATTGATCAATGAATATGGTTAAAATTACTTCTAGAATGATTTACATGACTGACTTGCTAAGTTTTGTGATTTTTGCTATTGTAAAGCATTTTGACCGGAACTAGCTGCAGAATGCAGACATTCCGTAGCTAACCGGCGATTCTGCAGCTGCCTTCACGTTTGAGTATGTTCCAGGTGGCCTCTCAAGAAAAACCGCATATGGGCATAATCCACGTCATGTCTACATGGTTCATTGCTCATCATGGAGGAAGAAACGAATTCTGGGTACGGTTTTGGAACGTGGGAACACACTTAGGAAAGCAGACTTCTATTAGGACTGTCTCAGTCCAGATGTCTTTTTCCTCTTCACGCAGCCATTTCAAGAGTCCTAATGTGATTCCGATAAGGAAAGACAGTGTTCCTGAATTGTTGCAAGTCTTGTTATGTGCATTTTCTATATAAACACTTGGGAAACCGAGAGCTATGTTAGATTTTATGCTAGATTTTATTTAGATTCTGTGCTACATTTCTGAAGACGCAGAGTGTTATGTTCAAGTTATTTCATCTTTAATGAAGCAGACAGAGTTGTTTTGAAGGCGTTGATTTAATTTGGAGTTGAATTCCGTCAGGTGGTAGAGGGCCCCTGCCTCTTGCACGGATTTTATTTGCGTAAATTAGATAAGTATTCTAGCTGCCTTTACGTTTTTAGAGTTGAATTCATAGTTGTTTTAATTAACTACTGTAGTTATCCTCATTCTAACTCTTCCACAAGAAGAAGCTCTTCCAAAAGATTATAATGATGAATGGGAAATGGCTATAGTATTGTAGGATTAGAAGTTGAATTTGTAGTTGTTTTAATTAGCTACTGTAGTTATACTCATTCTAACTCTTCCACAAGAAGAAGCTCTTCCAAAAGATTATAATGATGAATGGGAAATGGCTATAGTACTGTAGGATTTAGTTGTAATTTTTGTTGTTCACTATCACAGTTACACTTGTTCTAATCACTCTTCTACAAGAAGAAACTCTTCCAAGAAATTCTTAAGAGTCCAAGACATGACCGTGATAATGAATGATTTAGTTGTGTGTTTGTACTAAGTATCATCTCTGTTCTTGCTCTTAAACACTTGCCCAAAACATCATAATGATGAGTAGGATATGGATATGATATCTTAGTTTTTCATTGCTTTCAGTCCTTTATATTTGCATTTGCACTCAATTACACAGTCAGAATTGTTCAAGCTCTTCCAAAAGAAGGAATTCTTCCAAAATATCAATAATGATGGACAAATAGACTGTATAATTTCATAGAATAATGCATGGTAGCTTAGTTAGGATGCTCCGGAGTTTAATTGCACTTAACTCATGTTCAGTTACTTTGTTTCGAGTTTGATGATGACTTGTAGTTCAGCATTGTTTTAGATTAGTGGCATCTTAAGTTCATTCTTAGATTAACCCATTGCATTGCACTCCATATTCAGTTGGCATTCACTGCACATTAGATTAACTTCAGTTGTTAATATTAATAAAACAGCCTTCATTATTTACAAACATCTTCTTGTTCTAAAATCTACAATTGATCCATAACCATATGAGCAGAAGACAACATCATTTTAAGGCCTGAAGTATCTCTGCAATTTCCTTATCATTTCATAAATAGAACCCTCCTTCAAAAGACTACTTTGAAAAGAAATCAATAACTTTTGAGCAAGGTTTTGTGACATTCAATTAATTTGCATAATAGAGTTAGGAATTAGTCCTAGAACAGAAGATGTTAGGATGATATCAATGTTTTTCCTTCAAATCTGTTTCAAATCTTTAATCAAGGACAAAATGTTGTATCATTGTAGGATTAGTGTTTAACTATTTAGTTAGAAGATTTGCATACTTAGTGATCATTTCTTAAGTTTAGTTTGTGTTTTGAATCATTTGCTTAAAAGTCATTATCAAGCTTTGCTTTTACTCAGTCTTAGTTTAGATTTGATTATGCTTCAGTGTTTCAAATTTCATTTACCATTTGACATCAACCAATTAGGCTTAACTCTATTTTTGACCACCAGCTCCTTTCCATTAGTTTTCTAGGCATTTTCCTTGTGAACATAAAACCACCAAAAGACCAAAAACATCATAAATCATCACTAAAGACCAAAAACATCACAAAAAACTACACACAACGCATTAGGAAACAAGCACCTAGGTACATACAGTACACTTCACTTCAGCAGTTTACCAACCCTGGTCGACAATTAAATGAGTTCAGTTTAGGAGACTTGATTGAGACCAAACAAGTCTTAATAAATTAGATCCAAGTTTTCCTGGAGTGATCATTTATAAAGGTGACAAAATATTCGGCACCACTAAGAGCTCTAGTGGACATTGGTCCACAGATGTCCAAGTGTAATAATCCCAACATACTCCTAGCCCTATTTTTGCTTCCGGGGTACGTTGCCTTGGCATATTTCCCAAATACGAACCCTCTATAAACGTCATCTCGCTTGGTTCTTAGTTCCGTAATTCCTGTGATGTTCTTCTTGATAATTCTCAAAGCCCCATGGTGTAAGTGCCCCATTCACCTGTGCCATAGTTCATTCAAATCCTTCTCATCATTGTTTCCTATCAACGTCATTGGGAATTCGAGTTGATACTTATAGACTTTATTTCTCTTGACTTTGATTTGTGCCTTCTTCTTCCAAATCAAGCGCTTGACATATACTCTTTCGCCAATGAAGTAAACGTCATATCATTTTTTGTTAAGTTGAGACACAAAGATAGAGTTCATCCCCAAACCAAGCTCATGTAACATATTAGTGGCACGAAGGTTATTGTAGGAATTTACAGGGTAAGTTCTAAGATCAAGAACCAAAGGTTCACAAATAGATCACAAATCAGTACACCAATATAATCACATCGTTAAAACCCTCAAAGAGGGAAACAGTCCATGGCCTGAGCCAACGTGGCCACTTCAGGAAATTTATTAATATAAAAATAAAAGTTACATATGTTTCTCTCATAAACGGTTACCGGAAAAATGACCCTACATGCTCTTTAAATAGAGATCATGGACCAATCGGGTGTTAAGCCACAGATCAAGTGTCATTAATACCGAGGTGAGAGATAACCATCGGATCACTACAAATCATGACCGTTGGATTATAAGTTACAAATGTACATGGTAAAGAAACACACTTTACCTAACTCTACAATAGAGTAAGTTATTCTTAACTATTTCCTATGTGTCGGAATATCCTAACATCCTCCATTAAAAAAAACTTGGGATAGGATTGAAGGATTTACAAAGGTGACACAAAAGGAGCCTATTTCCTATGTGTCAAAACATCCTAGCATCCCCCCTTAAGAACAAATTTGGATAGTGTTGTGGTTCCTGTGATTTGAGATTTGGAAATACCAAATGACAAGACAACATCAAACCACTTTTGGATCACAGGATCTATCCCTCCTGGATCCAGAGAGGGATCACTCTATAAAAGCAAAGAATAATATGTCTTTGAAGTCCAATTTTGGGTATTAAGCTAGTTATAAGGCACAAGGGTTTATATTGTGTTTGTTTTTTTGGTTGGGAAACATGAAAGAAGGGTTCGGTGTAAGGTTAAGGAATGAGTTGGGAAGGATTTTCCGGCAATGGGGAGATAATTCAAAGAGAACACAAGTCCATTGGGAAATGGGGTCATAAAAGGGTTTACCTGCAATTCAAATATCCAAGGCTTTCAAAGGGCTAGTCATCTATATCAGAGGATCTCTTAAGATGATAGTATGGGATGAAACAATAAGGAAATGAATGGGAATGACAAGGAAAACCTTCCAAGGTGACCACTTCAAAGTAAGTCTAGGGACAGGGCATGCCTTAACCTCTATGATCAAAACTCCTAATGGGGCTAACTCCGAAGACGACAATCCAACAATCCTCCTGACTACTTTCAGACAATAGAAAACATTCAAGTTTAACATAGAGTGAAACCTAAGATCAGAGAAAAACTTTTAACCCTCACTGCTTTTGGCATTCAACTCAAAGGGATATTAGAAATGCTAACCATTGGAAAAGGAACCTAGGGGATAGGGCTAACTCTAAATCTCCCTGTTTCCTAACTATTTCAGTTGAAGCCAAACAAGAACATCTAATAACAAACTCTAAATTTATACATCAGTAAGCATGGACAAACCAATTTCTATACTAGTTAAATTATGTTGAATTTGTTCTTAGATACACAAATAGCAAAAAATATATATATAAGAAAGTTCAGAACGCATTAGGGTACTTGCAGCAGTATATCCTAAGCCAAAATTACTGATTCTTATCAGAGAAAATGAAACATGATGTATAACAGAGGGAAAACAATAACAAAGATAGAACACATCACCACTGATATAGATCAGGATCAATGAACATGCTTGTCATATTAGACAAGAAAAACCAATCACGTGCATCCTTGTCCAATAGCTTGATATCATCCAGAAATCATCTCCCAGCCTATTTACAACTACTACTCACAGAACTCTAACTCAATAAAACAGCTTACAATCAGTGTTTTTATAATATCCAACCAACATTTACAATGTATTTCTCATGAGTTCTTATAGGTGAAAGAGCGATAGTAGTGGTAGATATAGCTTAAATGATTCATTAAAATAGAGGGAGAAGTGTCTTTCGAAGCCCATTCTATTTTAATATATTTACATTAACTTCCAATACTCTTTAGATGAATTGGGGGTCTTCGTCAGTTTGATAATAACTCCAAGGGTATGTTCCATGAAGTAATTTTTGGCTGTAGTACTCTGTTTGTACTCTGAGACAAGAAATGTGAAGATTTTTCTTTCAGGTCTTCCATGCTTTGTAACTAATGCACTTACATTTTTTAGGACTCCTTGTCAGAATAGTAACTACTCTGGAGCTTGATGAAGAACAGGGAATGGGTAGTAGTGATTTGGTCCTTTCTTCAGTAAAAGGAATGTTCTGCTGATATATCCTCTGCGCTGCTGCGATCAATGATTTGTATTTAATCTGTGCTAATTAGGGATTAGGCTTCTTAATCTTCAATATTATGCCTTTAACCATTTTCATAGATTTCTTCCTATGCAATCTTGGCTCTGTGAAAGTCTTTCTGTGTCGGGACCGTGACTGTGAAAACAGTGTGAATTCACCACCTTTGAGACCTGCAAAAGATGAGAAACATGTTATAAAAACTAGGGGGAGTGAGGGAGGACTGCTTCAGAGGCTGGTGGGGTTGATGGAGCAGTGGTGGAAAACGGTGGATGCAGTGAAAATGCGACGAAAATCATGGTGGAAGGCGAAAAATAGGTCTGATGGGAGTCTGGTGCGAGGATGAATGTGGACCGTCAGATTAGAATAATCGACGGCAGATATTTGTCAATGAAGTCGTTTAGAACTTTAGATGGATGAAAAATGGATGGAGGTGAGATTAGATCAGGGCCGTTAGATTAGAATAATCAATGGTGGGGATCGCTCAATGGAGTCATTTGGAAGAAAAGTTAAAATGCAAGTGAACAGGGTTGTGATATAATAAGAGTCGTCCGATTTCGGAGATCAACAGCTGGGATTAAAAGCCAAAGTTGCATTTTGGAGGGAAGTAAGGTGGAAAACCAGAGTGGTATTCATGCAACAAAAAGGGGGAAAGCGGAAATGCCCAAAAAAATGTGATTCCATACACTGATTGCCGCATGGATTTCTAAAACCGTCCATTTCGAGTAATTTTGAAACATTAACTCTCGGGCGTAGAAATTATGCGATATGCATTTTCAGCCTTTGGATGATGGGCAGAAGATCTAATGGTGCAGGTGAAATGTGACATGAGGTTAGATGCATGGGCAAAAGGAGGCGGGGTCCATGGCTGAGGTCAATGCGAGCCGTCGGATTGTGAGGATCGACGGACAAGATCTGTCGATGGGGGAGAATGAGAAGGGCATGGTTTGATGAGCGGAGGTAATGTGGACCATCCGATCAACCTTGATCAATGGTGGAGATTTAATCAGAGGTCGGGATGGTGAAGGGTTACGTGAGGGACGAGCGCGATGCGATGAAGCGCGAACCATAAGATCTAACAGAATGAACAGGTGGGATTAAATCTCATCGGAGAAAAGGAAAGAGGCCAAAGCACCGGATCTTTGAGTTTGCGATGTGCGATTAAGTGTTGACCGTCGGATCAGAGGGGAGATCAACATTTGGGATTGATCGGAGGGTGTAATGACGAAGGACCTATGAGCGGAGCGTGATGAGATCCTGGCCGTTGGTTCTTGTAGATTCAACGATCCACATCAAATCGGCAAATGCGATGATGGGGGACTGTAAGCGAAGCACGATGATATCCTGGCTGTTGGCTCTTGTGGATTCAATGTTCCAGATCAAATTGGTGGGTGATGACAGGGGACTGCGAGTGAAGCGCGATGAGATCTTGGCCATTGGTTCTTGTGGATTCAACGATCCAGATCAAATCGGCAGGCGCGGGTGATGGGCTCATGAGCAGAGTGTGATTGAATCTTAGCCGTCGGTTCTTGTGGATTCGACAGCTGAGATTAAATCGGCGGATCGGCATCAGAGGAGGGAAAGGAAAGGAAAAAATGGAAAAATGCGATTGCTGATTTGCGATGGAGCGAGAGTTGTTGATCTGAAAACAAGATCGACGGGGGAGATTTAAAAATGAAGAAAAAGGAGGAATGGTGGGTTTTGGAATGGGGAGCGATATAGGCCATTAGATCTTGGCGCAGCAGATCATATCAACGGTGGAGAATTGATCGCGAGACATCGGCAGGAAGCAAATAACCATGTAAAACAAGTAAAATGTGTTTTGTGATGTGATGAATATTTGTGATACGATGAGCGCTTCGCGCCCGGTCACAGCGCGGGTTATATGCGGAAAAGGGGCTGGGGCTTAAGGCTGAAAGGGGCTTAAGGCCTTTATAGAAAAATGAAGGTTTTTAGGCCAAAATAAAGGTTTTTGAAGGGTTTTCGGGGTTTCGATAAGATTAAAAAAGAGGTTTTAAACCTTATCAAAGGGAATTTACGAAGGGAATGAAGGAAAATGAAGTATGAATGAGGGAAAATGGGGAAGATGGAGGCCTTTGAAAATAGGTTCTTTCACAAACAGCAGGGTTCATTAATGAAAATAGCAGTGAAGATTATTTAAAGGATAGAAGACACATGGAGGCTTCAAGAATGATAGATTTACAAAGGAAATGTTTCTCTTGAAGGCTCAGAAACATATGTAGCCACCTGTTTGCTTTGGCAAAATATTATAGGTGGCTAACAGTGGCTCCACATGGGGATGGCATCTTCTTGAAGGGGCCAAGAATCTCAGATATGATCTTTGGAAGTAGGCCAAAGTCTGATCCTTGACCATATTTTTCTTCTTTGATCAGCTGCTACAAACATGATGGACATTATATTAGCAGCAATACGTCCCCAAACAACTACCTACCCATCCTGTTGTCTTAACATTCTTTCTTCAATGTGCATTTAGACTTGTAGACCTTCTTCGTCATTATTTTTTATTGAAAGCAAAACTAATATAATTCTACCCTTATTCCTCCATGAGACTAGATTAAACAGTTGGACTCATAGCTTCTCTACCTAAAGTAATATCTGCCAGGATTAAACTGTCTGATAGATTTTCATTCTCTATATTCTAAAATAGAAATTTAAATATAGACAAACCAGGATTAGACTGTCTGATTTGCTGTGGGTCCATGGCATAAATACAAGCTGCACATGAACTGAAACTTTGCAAAAAATTGAAACAAAATTGTGAAGGCTTGAAATTTTGAAAATTAAGAGCATCCTTCCTTCTTCTTGTGACTCGGATTTTGAGCTTTTTAGAGTCACTTCTTTCTTCATTTCAGCTCTGATTTCGACCCTATTAGAGCTATTTCTTTTTCTTTGCTGGTTCAATTTTTGAGCATGTTAGAACCAGCCTTTCCTTTTTCTCTGGCTTAGGTTTTGATCTGATTTGATCCATTCTTTTTAGAACTTCATAGGTTCAAGATTTGAGCTTGTCTGAACCTTTCTTCTTATTATTATTATTTTTTATTTTTCCTTTTCCAAACAAAACAAAGCAATGGTATTTACAATGGAAGTGAAAAATTTAAACTGATCTTTAGCAGTAATAATGCTTGAGCATCCTGCCATTGACAGGACCCCCAAACAAATCTGTACCATCCAATTCTTGCAGAAAGAATGCATTGGGACCAATAGAAGATTGAATGATGTAAGGGCCTTTCCATAAACTGTCAAACTTGCCATGCTTACCCTTATCCTCTCTCCTAGAGTCCCATTTGAGTACCTTGTCCCCAATTTTGAAATCACAGGCCTTGGTCCTCTTATCAAATAGTTTTTTGATGTTCTCTTGCACTTTCTAAGCTCTATTTTAGAATTTTCCCTTGTCTGTTGGAGATGTATGGTCTAATTGATTCTCCTTACCATGTTGTCTTCTTCTGACTGTATTTCTTGGACCAATTTTATCATTGGTACCCCCAAACTAGTATGGAATACTGCAGCTGCTCCATAAACTAGCTGATAGGGAGACATTCCAATGGATTTCTTTGTTGTCAACTTGTCTGGCCATAAAGCATGCACTAACTTATTATGCCATGATTTTTTATTTTCTTCTAACAGCTTCTTGATGATGGTCACCAAACTCTTGTTTGATGATTCTTCTAACCCATTACCTTGAGGGTAATAAGCAATAGAATGATCGAGTGCAATCTAATACCTATGGAAAAAATCAATCATCTTCTTGGAACCAAATGCAACAGCATTGTCAGTGATAATTTTCCTAGGGCAGCCAAATCTAGAAAGGATATGGTCTTCAAGGAATTTTATGATAACTGAGTCTGTGCCATTCCTAGAAGGGATGGCCTCTATCCATTTGGTGAAATATTCAATGGCTGTGAGTATCCATCTATGTTGGGCATATGAAGCAAGATGGATTTTCCCTATAAAGTCTAGGCCCCACTGCTGAAAAGGAGCTTCAATAGTGATTGGTTGCAAAGGTAAGGGGAGGAGTTTTCTTTCACCCTCAAAGATTTGGCACTTGTGGCAGGCAACTATCATTTTGTGGACATCTTGGAAGAGGGTGGGCTAGTAATAGCCAGCTCTAAGGATTTTATTGGCAGTGGTTTTCCAGTAGAGATGGCCTCCACACTCTCCTTCATGGAACTCATGCTTGATCCTATCTGCATCAACTTCAGGCAAACATTTAAGCAATAAACCATTGGCATTTTTCCAATATAAAAATTCATTTAAAATGCAATAATTTCTAGCTTTCAACTTTAAAAACCTTGCCTTTGTCTTTGATAAATCAGGAGGAGCATTGAGATTGGTAAGCACATACAAAATATCAGCATACCAAGGTGAGTTTTGGAATTTTTCTTCAACAGTGGGAGCTGGTAATCCTTCTTGTTCATCTAAAGCATCTACCATATTTATGTCAAGGGCTTGTAAGTTAGATTCAACCATAAATTGTGCTAAGCCTTGACCCTTGATGAGTTTAGTGGGTTTGATTTCCAAACCATATTCTAGTATCACAGCAATCCACTTCCCTCTTTTTCCATCTGGATCTTGTGACAAAATGTCTTTCACCACTATGTTAGGCACAAAGGCAATAATATAGGAATGTAAAATATACACTCTAAAATCCTTCAAGGCCTTTACCAAAGCATAGGCCTATTTTTCCATGATATTATATTTCAGAGGTGCATCTCTTAATGCCTTGCTGAAAAATGCAATTGGTTGCTCTTGTCCCTCTGGATTTTTCTGCAATAAGATAGCAGCCACAGTGTGTTCCGATGCAAATGAGAATATGAGGAAATCTTTAGTAAAATCTGGGCTGATGAGAACTGGTGCTCAGGTGAGTGCATGTTTTACCAGTTCAAAATACTTCTTGGCTTCTATAGTCCATTTAACTCCTACTTCTTTCTTTAGCATGTTTATCATGTTTCTAAGGAGTTCGCTAGGTTCGGTATAAAGATTCTCAAGAAATTAGTCTTCCCAATAAAGGACTGTAATTCCTTGATGTTTCTTGGGTGGCTAATCTGCAATATTCCCTCAACTCTTTTTGGGTCTATTTTAATCCCCTTTTCATATATGATATTACCAAGAAGTTTACCTTCTTGGAGACCAAACACTATCTTTTTGGGATTTAAAGATAGCCCATTGTTACAGGTCAAAATACCTCCTCAACAGCTCAGAGGAGAAGACAAATATGGAAGAAGTACAAAGACCTAAATTAAACCTATTTCTGCCGGGGTAACGCCTCTCTATAACAACAGAAGAGCGTTATAATGCAGCTAATCAGTGAATGGGCTGCATTAGTGGCTAGGGCAACGCTCTGTTTACACTAGAGGGAAGCGTTACCCATGTTTTAAGTTTGAAAAGGGAAAAACCCGCGGAGAATAATTTGAATCTCCGGCTTTCCCTCACAAAAGAGTCAGTTCACAAAGGAAACTGCAAAGTACTAATTCATTATTGGTCATTGCCACAAAAGACTGAACTCCCAAGGAGGCAAAAGAATAGAGATTAAAGAAACATCTAAGTTTTTCCTATTCCAAACTAGTGGAAAGAGAAAGGCAACAATGGCTTTCTCCCTCTCCTATAAAAAGGAGTTGAAGGCTCTTAGTTGAAGGTCGAAGGATTGCTAAAGGTTCTGGCATACTTTTGGAATAGAGAATAGTGTTATATTGTGAAGGCCAAGAGTCAAAGAGGTTCCTAGAGAGCTTGTTGACTTGGACTTCTTCACTTGAGAGATAAAAGAGATTGGGAGACTGAGGAGGGCTTGGTACAACCGACGGTTGTAATCTTCCTTTTTTCAAAATCAATAGAACTATGTTCGTTTTGTCCATTCAATGTTTAATATTGTCATTATTATTTGAACATTTACATAGTATGATATGAATGGCTCAGATGTGTATAATTTAGAAGTTCATTATATATTGACTTGATTGATTGGATATATGCTATGTTAGGAATTACACGGGTGCTTTGACTGATTGCAGGACTAAGATTTGGAGCCGGTGAAGAAGGACTCTTGCTTCGCTGCCTAGTGCTCTCCAAGGGACTCTAAGATTGTCAAAGAGGTAATTCTCCATCGCATTCCATCAAGTTAATATATAATGAACTTCTAAATTATACACGTCTGAGCCATTCATATCATACTATGTAAATGTTCAAATAATAATGACAATATTAAGCATTGAATGGACAAAACGAACACAGTTCTATTGATTTTGAAAAAAGGAGGATTACAATAAGCCCTCACCAGTCTCCCGTCTCCCCATCTCAAGTGAAGAGTCAAGTCAACAGAATATGCCCCTCTTTGGCCCCTTCTGTCTCGATTCCCAGTTCTAATTTCTCTATTCCTGAAGTATGTTAACCTGGCAATCACCGACCTTCAACTGCCTTCGGCCTCCTTTATAGGAGAGGAGAAGCACGCTAAGCCTGCTCTCTTTCCACTAGTTTAGATGAGAAAAAACTTAGATGTTTCTTTAATCTCTATGCTTTTTCCTCCTTGGGAGTTCAGTCTTTTGTGGCAATGACCAATAATGAATTAGTACTTTGCAGTTTCCTTTGTGAACTGACTCTTTTGTGAGGGAAAGCTGGAGATTCAAATTATTCTCCGCGGGTTTTTCCCTTTTCAAACTTAAAACATGGGTAACGCTTCCCTCTAGTGTAAACAGAGCGTTTCCCTAGCCACTAATGCAGCTCATTCACTGATTAGCTGCATTATAACGCTCTTCTGTTGTTATAGAGAGGCGTTACCCTGGCAGAAATAGGTTTAATTTAGGTCTTTGTACTTCTTCCATATTTGTCTTCTCCTCTGAGCTGATGAGGAGGTATTTTGACCTGTAACACCCATACCTTCTACATTTCTCAAACACCTTTCTCAAATGTTTGAGGTGCTCTTCATCATTTTTGGAATAAACTGTTATGTCATCAAGGTAAATTACAATGAAGTGACCTATTTCTTCTGAGAATGCAATGTCCATGGCTCTTTGAAAGATGGCCCCAGCATTCATTAATCCAAAAGGCATTTTCACATACATGAAAGTGCCCCAAGGAGTGGTGAAGGTTGTTTTAAGTTGATATTTTGGGAGTACTAAGACCTGGTTATACCTTGAAAAGCTATCTAACAGAGAAATCCTCTTAGAACCAACTACCCTTTGTAGGATGTGTTCCATTTTGGGTAAGGGGTAATTGTCTTTTAAGGAGGCTTTGTTTAAGTTTCTAAAATCAATGCACAGCCTTATTTCTCCTGTCTTTTTCCTTATAGCCACAAGGTTAGATACCCAATCTGAAAACCTCATAGGCACTATGATCCCAGCCTCATACATTTTCTTAATTTCTTTTTCTACCAGAGGTAACTGTGTAGGGTTTATTCTACGCAGCTTTTTCCTAAAAGGTTTCTGGTTTTATTTCAATGGAATCTTATGCTGGATTATCTCTGTGTCATAGGCTTTCAAATCTTCATAACTCCAAGCAAAAACATCCTAAAACTCTTTAAATAAATCAATGTATTTCTGTTTGATATGTGTTGGCAAGGTTTTAGATAATTTGATCATTTTAGGCTTGTCCTTGCTGCCTATATTGCATTCTTCAACATCAAATTCAGTGGGTTCTATAGCAAGCTTCTTTGCCACATCATTAAAATCAAAGAGGTCCTCTAGGGGTGCTAGTCCTCTAGGTATGCTTTTGTCTTTGGACTGCAGTACCTATATGTCTTCTTTTTCTGTGTTCATGTATACTTTTGTTTGATTTTCAAATTCTCTGGTCAGCATGTTTATTTCTGTAGTAGGGGATGGTTTTTCTTCATCAGGGGGCTCTTTATCTAAACTGTCTTCACTGAGCTTAAAGCTTGAATCGAGTAATTCAAACTCATTCCTGGAAAGTAGGAAATCCTCTATCTGTTTGTCACCCTCAAAGACCTGCCAATATTTTTCATTATCTGGTACTGTTGGTCTGTATTTTGTTTGAATAATGATATGTTTGTCATTAAGTGGTCTCTGATATGAACTAGCAGCACATGCCAATCCATTTGCAAGTATGTTTTGACTTCTAGGGACAAACACAAGCTCATATTATACAAATGTTTTCAATATATCCATGGCATCATTCCTATATGCCCTTAATCTAGGATGCTTGGCAGTGTATTCTCCATTTATTTGTTTGATGACCAATTTTGAATCTCCATGAACAACTATCCTCTTGGCTCCTAATTTTTTCAATAGATGCAGCCCTAAGAGGAGAGCTTCATACTCTGGTATGTTGTTTATACATTTGAATTTCAGTTTGAAGGCATGACTCTCAGCATAATTGTTTTCAGTATTGTGCAACCATACCCCAGCTCCTGCATTCCTTTTAGTGCAAGACCCATCAAAGATCATGCTCCATAAAGGATCGTTTGCAGATTTGTTATTATTTTCACCCTTAATGTATTCTTTTTTCTTGAGGTTAGCAGGATGATGGGTAATCTTCTCTCTATAGTCTTGGTTCTGATTTTACAACTCTGCAGATTGTTCAAATTTTTCTCCCTTATTTTTCTCTGTATCCAGAGCTGCCATTATGTTTAGATTTGTGGCCTCTACTCTGTTGTTTGAATTTCTATTCTCTAGCTCTCACTCATCTATAAACTCATCATTGTAAAGGATGAAAGAGTCTAGGTCTGTATGGACAGAGTAAATAAAGGAATTATCTGGTTTCTCTGGGCTGCTAACCATGAATTTCATGTGTGCTTCCCTATATAGTCTTCTAAGCTGGCTGAAAACAGGGATAGTAGCATATGTCATGTCCATTTGCATTGCACCTTGTAGCTTGGCACCCCATGATCTTGACAGCAACATGCCATACTTAGGAGGTACATCAGCCACTACAACATCCATTACCATGCACTTGGCAGGGATTTGTGTCAAATTCACACATAGATCCTTGATCAAGCCCACACACTTCACTCTAATAGAGTCAAAAGAATATAAATCCTTCTATGGTCTGGTTATCTCTAGGCCTAATTTTTCCGTGATCACTTTAGGCATGAGGTTGTGTGAAGCCCCTGAGTCATGCATAGCATTATGTAGGATTTTTTCATGGATATTTAGACTGACATAGAAAGGAGGCACTACTCCTTCCTGAAATTTTCCTTCAATTTTTGGGCCAAACAAGAGAATTGGTTGATCATCATTTAAGTTGACAGAGTCTTTTTTTTATCCTAAGTTTAAAGCTTTCAAAATTTGACATTTATATGCATCTTGGGTGGCAAACTCAATGAGAGGGACAAAAAATTTGATTTTGGCAATCTCACTCTCCAGATTGAAAGAAGACTGACTCTTTGAAAGGTTCAATTCTGTTCTGTTGGTCACTGTTTTATTGGCAAGGTCAACTTGCTGATTTTCACTATGTACATAGGTTGAAACTGTTTTTTCAGGAGCAGTAGCTGCAATGCTAGTGCTACTGGTTTTTGATTTGGTTTATCAATGGTTTGGATGTCTTTGTCCTTGTTTTTTCTAGAACTCTCAACTGTTGTTTGGTTGCTTTCAGCAGTCCCTTTAGGAGTCTTTTCAAGTCTTTTCTTAATAGTGATTTTAGAGGTTTTTGGTTTGGGAGTATCTATATTCTTTTTGCTTCTAAGATCATATTGTTCTTAGACCTACATGATGGCATTCTCGAATCCTAACCTGTAGTCTTCAGATTCTAACCCTTCCTCATCCCAATGTGTGTATGAGGTCTGGTTGTCTTCTGTGGAAAAGGTGTGATCTTGGTTATCCACTTCCACCATGTTTATAATAGTTCCCTCTAATTCTTCTATTATTCCCTCATCCTCATCAAGGAAATTCTCTTGGAATGGAGGTATGATTTGTTGGTAAAAATCCCTTTGTCTATTGGGAGGAGTGTTTCTCCTAAAGTTTTGCTTCTGGTTTTGAGATTGATTTCTATTCTGATTATTGGCTTGGACAACCATTTTCTCCATCATTCATTCTAGCCTCTCCATGTTTTTGGCTAGATTATCAAATTTGGGATCAGATGTAGAAGCTGTGGTGTCCTCCTTATAGGTTACCTTCTTTTCAGCCCTCATCCTAGCTCTTTTTTCAATTAAGTTTGCTTCTACACTCACAGCTCCTTTTTGCATATCTTCTAGAGTTGTATAGTCTCTCTCCCTTAGTTGATAGGCCATGTTAGCATCAAAACCCTCAGGATATTTCACTAAGGCCATTCCTCGGGGAGGTTTCATGTGGGGTGGAAGAGCATTGTAGACATTGTTAAACCTGGTGGAGTAATCATGAACACTCTCTCCCTGATTTCTCTTAAGACCCTTATACTCTGCTAATATTTGTAAAGGGTTGCTTTTGATTTCCCACTTGTTTATGAAAGCTTAATGTAAAGAGGGAAGGTCATTGATGTTATTGGGAGTTAAACCTTTAAACCACTTTTTTACTTCTCCTCCAAAACTTTGAGCAAAGATTCTCATCTTAATGGTCTCATCTTTTATTTCCATATAATCAAAAGCATCCTCCATCCTATCTACATGGTGTTGAGCTGTGGTAGATTATTTTCCAGTGAAATGGGGAATTTTAGAATGATATTCATTGGGTAGAGGAGCCAAAGGTTGTGGCAACACTAGGGGAGTATACCATGCTGCTATGATAGTGTTTTGTGGGGGGAAAGGAGTGGCTTGGACAGCAGGTATGTGGATGATAGAAATTCTTGGACCAACCACAGATTATTGAGCAGACTTAGGGTGAGAGAGGCCCAAGTTATGAATGAAGTGGATATCAGGAGGTGTTGATGGAGGGGTTTCTCTGTCACCAATATGTTGACCACTATGCGGTGGTGAACTTGGAGGTTCAAAGTCTGTCTGATCTATACCACTGAATGACTTAGTTCTTGGTAACTTACTTTGTAAATCTAAGTCAAATTGAGTATCTGATAGAGCTACAAGGTTTTCAGGTGCTGAGTTAGCTCTATGAATGGGTCTGACAATAGTTGGATCCCTAGATGTGAAAGAATTCCTAAGAATGCTCTCTGGATTGTTAACTATTTTAGGAAGATTTGGATCAGGATAAGCTTTGGTATGGATTGCTCTTGAAGCCAGTATGTTAAGTAAAATAATCTTTAAGAGGCAAATTATCCTTAAACCAAGAAGCTTAATCCTATGTGTTTCCTTTGGTATGGATGATGTTGTGATGAAACTGGTCTTCCAGTGGAGTCTTGTGAAAACAGAGATAATCAGCAGACCTACTGATCACCAGTGGAGTCTTTTGGTCATTTAGGAACTATGGAGTTGCCAGGTAGGAGATTTACTGTCCACCACAGTGATTAACTACCAAATCAAGGCTATTTTTTCTTCTTTGAGTTCTTAGAGATGTTTTAAGGAGTGTTTTACTCAAATATTCCCCAGTGGAGTCACCATTATGTTGTGGTTACTATGATTTGGCAGATTTGGCAATACCAAATGACAAGACAACATCAAACCACTTTGGGATCTTCGGATCTAGCCCTCCTGGATCCAGAGAGGGATCTCTCTATAAAAGAAAAGAATAATATATCTTTGAAGTCCAATTTTGGGTATTAGGCTAGTTATAAGGCACAAGGGTTTATATTTTATTTGTTTGTTTGGTTGGGAAACATGAAAGAATGGTTCAGTGTAAGGTAAAGGAATGAGTAGGGAAGGATTTTTCAGCAATGGGGAGATAATTCAAAGAGAACACAAGTCCATTGGGCAATGGGGTCATAAAAGGGTTTACTTGCAATTCAAATATCCAAGGCTTTCAAAGGGCTAGTCATCTATATCAGAGGATCTCTTAAGATGATAGTATGGGATGAAACAATAAGGAAATGAATGGGAATGATAAGGAAAACCTTCCAAGGTGACCACTTCGGAGCAAGTCTAGGGACAGGGCATGCCTTAACCTCTATGATCAAAACTCCTAATGGGGCTAACTCTGAAGACGACAATCCAGCAGTCCTCCTGACTACTTTTAGATAATAGAAAACATTCAAGTTTAACATAGAGTGAAACCTAAGATCAGAGAAAGACTTTTAACCTTCACTTATTTTGGCATTCAACTCAAAGGGATCTTACAAAGGCTAACCGTTGGAAAAGGAACCTAGGGGACAGGGCTAACTCTAAATCTCCCTGTTTCCTAATTCTTTCAGCTGAAACCAAACAAGAACATCCAATAACAAACTCTAAATTCATACATCAGTAAGCATGGACAAACCAACTTCTATACTGGTTAAATTATGTTGAATTTGTTCTTAGATACACAAATAACAAAACATAAAGATAAGAAAGTGCAGGATGCATTAGGGTACTTGCAACAATATATCCTAAGCCAAAATTACTGATTCTTGTCAGAGAAAATGAAACATGATGTATAACAGAGGGAAAACAATAACAAAGATAGAACACATCACCACTGATTTAGATCAGGATCCAATGAACATGCTTGTCATATTAGACGAGCAAAACCAGTCACATACATCCTTGTCCAATAGCTTGATATCATCTAGAAATCATCTCCCAGCCTATTTACAACTACTACTCACAGAACTCTAACTCAGTAAAACAGCTTACAATTAGTGTTTTTACAATATCCAACCAACGTTTACAATGTATTTATCATGAGTTCTTATAGGTGAAAGAGCGATAGTAGTGGTAGATAGAACTTAAATGATTCATTAAAACAGAGGGAGAAGTGTCTTTCGAAGCCCATTCTGTTTTAATATGTTTACATTAACTTTCAGTACTCTTTAGATGAATTGGGGGTCTTCGTCAGTTTGATAATAACTCCATGGGTATGTTCCATGAAGTAATTTTTGGTTATAGTACTCTGTTTGTACTTTGAGACAAGAAATGCGAAGATTTGTCTTTCAGGTCTTCCATGCTTTGTAACTAATGCACTGACAGTTTTTAGGACTCCTTGTCATAATAGTAACTACTCTAGAGCTTGATGAAGAACAAGGAACGGGTAGTAGTGATTTGGTCATTTCTTCAGTAAAAGGAATGTTCTGCTGATATATCCTTTGCGCTGCTGCGATCAATGATTTGTATTTAATCTGCGCTAACTGTGGATTAGGCTTCTTAATCTTCAATATTATGACTTTAACCCTTTTTAGAGATTTCTTCCTTTGTAATCTTGGCTCTGTGATAGTCTTTTTGTGCCAAGGCCGTGAATGTGAAAACAGTGTGAATTCACCACCTTTGAGACATGCAAAAAACAAGAAACATGTTATAAAAACCAGGGGGAGTGAGGGAGGACTGCTTCAGAGGCTGGTGGGGCTGGAGGAGCAGTGGCGGAAAATGGTGGATGCAGTGAAAATGCGATGAAAATCATGGTGGAAGGCGAAAAACAAGTCTGATGGGAGTCTAGTGCGAGGATGAACGTGGACCGTTGCATTAGAATAATCAACGGTGGAGATATGTCAATGAAGTCATTTCGAAGTTTAGATGGATGAAAAATGGATGGAGGCGAGATTAGATTAGGGCCGTTAGATTAGAATAATCAACGGTGGGGATCGCTCGATGGAATCATTTAGAAGAAAAGTTAAAATGCAAGTGAATGGGGTTGTGATATGATAAGAGTCGTCCAATTTCGAAGATCAACAGCTGGGATTAAAAGCCAAAGTTGTGTTGCGGAGGGTGGTAAGGCGGAAAACTAGAGTGGTATTCACACAACAAAAAGGGGGAAAGCGGAAATGCCCAAAAAAACGTGATTCCATACGCTGATCGCCACGTGGATTTCTAAAACTGCTCATTTCACGTAATTTTGAAACATTAACTCTCGGGCACAGAAATTATGCGATATGCATTTTCAGCCATTGGATGATGGGTGAAAGATTTGACTGTGTGATTGAAGCGTGACATGAGGTTAGATGCACAGGCAAAAGGAGGCAGGGTCCATGGCTGAGGTCAATGTGAGCTGTCGGATTGTGAGGATCGACGGTCGACATCTATCAATGGGGGAGAATGAGAAGGGCATGGTTTGAAGAGCAGAAGTAGCGTTGACCATCTGATCAACCTTGATCAATGGTGGAGATTTAATCGGAGGTCGGGATGATGAAGGGTTACGTGAGGGACGAGCGTGATGCGATGAAGCGCGAACCATCGGATCTAGCGGAATGAATGGCTGGGATTAAATCGCATCGAAGAAAAGAAAAGAGGCCAAAGCATCGGGTCTTTGAGTTTGCGATGTGCGATTAAGCGCTGGCCGTCAGATCGGAGCGGAGGTCAACAATCGGGATTGATCGGAGGGTGTAATGACAAAGGACCTATGAGCGGAGTGCGATGAGATCCTGGTCGTTGGTTCTTGTGGATTCAACGGTCCAGATCAAATCAGCGAATGTGATGACGGGGGATTGCGAGCGAAGCGCGATGAGATCATGGTTGTTGGTTCTTGTGGATTCAATAGTCTAGATCAAATCAATGGGTGATGATGGGGGACTGCGAGCAAAGCGCGATGAGATCCTAACTGTTGGTTCTTGTGGATTCAATGGTCCAAATCAAATCAGCGGGTGTGGGTGATGGGCTCATGAGAGGAGCGCGATTGAATCTTAGCCGTCGGTTCTTGTGGATTCAACAGCTGAGATTAAATCGGGGGATTGGCATCGGAGGAGGGAAAGGAAAGGACAAAAGGGAAAAATGTGATTGCTGATTTGCAATGAAGCGAGAGCCGTTGATTTGAAAACTAGATCGACGGGGGAGATTTAACGATGAAGAAAAAGGAGGAATGACAGGTTTTGAAACACGGAGAGATATGGGCCGTTAGATTTGGGCACAACAGTTCAGATCAACGGTGGAGAATTGATCGCGAGATTGCATCGGTGAGAAGCAAATAACCATGTAAAACAAGTAAAATGTGTTTTTTGATGCGATGAATATTTGTGATGTGATGAGCGCTTCGCGCCCGGTCACACTGCAGGTTATATACGGAAAAGGGGCTGGGGCTTAAGGCCGAAAGGGGATTAAGGCTTTTATAGAAAAATGAAGGTTTTTAGGCCAAAATAAAGGTTTTTGAAGGGTTTTCGGGGTTCCGATAAGATTAAAAAAGAGGTTTTAAACCTTATCAAACGGAATTTATGAAGGGAATGAAGGAAAATGAAGTATGAGTGAGGGAAAATGGGGAAGATAGAGGCCTTTGAAAACAGTTTCTTTCACAAATGGTAGGGTTCATTAATGGACAACAGTGAAGATTCTTTAAAGGATAGAAGACACATGGAGGCTTCAAGAATGATAGATTTACAAAGGAAATGTTTCTCTTGAAGGCTTAGAAACATATTTAGCCACCTCTTTGCTTTGGCAAAATATAATAGGTAGCTAACAGATAGGATTGAAGGATTTACAAAAGTGACACAATAGGAGAAGGAAGGAGGCATTAGAGCCCATCCCCCCTTAATGACAACTTTCCTAAACTCCAAGCATGGATCGAAGTTTGGTAAACTTTGCTTCTGTGAGAGCATTTGTAAAGATATCAGCTACTTGATCATTGGTTGGATAGTACTACACTTCAAGAACATGATCATGAATGAGCTTTCTGATGAAGTGTATGTGGAGTTTAGTGTGTTTCATATGTTGATGCTGAACTGGATCTTTACATAGCTGAATGTCACTCTGATTATCACACCAAAGTGTAGTTGGATGCTGCTGATGGAGACCAAATTCAGATAGGATCTGACGAAGCCACATGGCTTCCTTGCTAGCTTCAACTGCACCACGATACTCTGCTTCTACTGAAGAAAGAGAGATGGCACTTTTTTTCTTACAAGACCAAGTAATAGGTCCTGAACCAAGAGCGAATACATATCCTGCAGTCGACTTTCGATCATCAGGTCACCAGCCCAATCAGAATCATTGAAACCAATAAACAATGGAGATGCTCCTGCACTATAATGAATCCCAAAATGAACTGTACCTCGAATATATCGAAGTATTATTTTGGCTGCTTTCCAATGACTTTCATGAGGTTGGTGCATAAACCGAGTGACAAGACCAACAGCAAAGGAAAGGTCAAGACGGTTATGGGTTAGATGCAGAAGTTTACCAACAAGTTGACGATATAAGGTAGCATCAACTTTAGGGTTAGTACAGTTGACTGAAAGCTTGACTCCAGATTGAAAGGGAGAAGGGCCTGGCTTACAGTATTCCATGTGAAAGTGGTGTAGAAGATCACAGGCATACTTGGACTAAGAGAGGGTAATGCCTTCCTTGGATTGCAAGACTTGAAGACCAAGGAAATAATGCAAGTGTCCTAAGTCTATCATTTCAAACTTCTTTTTGAGGCTAGAATTCACATGGTTTAGATGGTTTGGATCACTACCAGTAAGGATAATATCATCAACATAAAGAACAAGGATGGTGAAGGACTTACCCACTTTCTTGGTGTAGACAGTGTTTTCAGAATGACACCTAGAAAAGCCATTATCTAAGAGAAATATATCCATTTTGGCATACCAATCCCATGGAGCTTGTTTGAGACCATAGAGAGACTTCCTAAGACGACAAACAAGGCTGGAGTATTTTTGGATAAAGCCAGGGGGTTGTTCCATGTATATTTCTTCATGCAAATCTCCATGTAAGAAGGCGGATTTAACATCCATCTAATGGACTTCCCATTTAAAGGAGGAAGCAAGGGAAAGAACAAGGCGGATAGAATTCATTTTGGAAACAGGGGAGAATGTTTTAGTATAGTTAATGCCTTCAACTTGTGAAAATCCTTTAGCGACAAGACGAGCTTTATGTGTATCCACTTTTCCATCTGGTCCAAACTTTGTTTTGTAAGCCCATCTGCATCTGACAAGATTTCTTCCTTTTGGAAGAGGAACAAGATCCCAAGTATCATTCGCCAGTAAGGAGTGATATTATTCATTCATAGCTTCATCCCAATCTAGATGACCAAAGGCTTCTCAAAGGTTTTTGGTTCAAGTTTTTTTGGAACTTGAGCCAACAAGGAAGAGGCTCTTTCAAACTAAGAAAGTGTACGTCGCCGATCGGCAGGGTCACCTGCAAGAGAACCTGTTGCATCTCGAGTAGAGCGAACCCATATTGGAAGCAGTGGAGTATAAGGAACAATTTCAAGAGGTGGAGGAGGATTGTCATCCTCACTGTCATCATCTGAACTAGAAGGAATGCTATTAAAAATAGAAGAGAGAGAGCGAGATGTGGCACACATGCTGAATCAAGCTCGTAGGCCAAAGGTGGCACACTTGCCGAACTAGGCTAGTAGGCCGATATATTTTCATCAAATTTTACATCTCTTCTAATGATTATATTTTTGGATTTTGGTTGAAGAAGTCTATATCCTTTGACATCTTCTAAATTTCCAACAAAAATTCATTTTTCACACTTACGTACTAAGGCTTTATGTTTTGCATTTGGAATATGGGCCTAAGCATCACTTCCAAAAACACGAAAGTGACTTACATCTGGTTTGATTGAGCTCCAAGCTTCTTCTGGAGTTATATTCCTTAAAACCTTAGTAGGAGTGCGATTTTTTATGTAATTTGCACAGTTAATGGGTTCTGCCCAAAGATTGAGACCAAGTCCTTTAGATTGAAGCATACAATTAGCCAATTCTTTTAAGGTGCGATTATTCCATTCAACTACATCATTTTGTTGTGGAGTATATGGAACATTATGTTGCAATTGAATGCCATGCTCATTGCAGAAGTTGATAAATTTGTTGTTAACATATTCTCCTCCATTGTCTAATCTTAACTTAAGAATTTGATGTCCAGATTGTTTCTCAAAAAAGGCCTTAAAGGCCAAGAACATGTTAAAAAATTCACTCTTGAGTTTTAAGAAGTATACCCAAGTGCGTCTGGAAAAATCATCAATGAAAGTTAAGAAGTACTGACAGACAAAGTGTGGAGCGATAAAAAGGTGTCTTTGTAACTCCTAATTACCTCACATTAATTGTCAACCCAGGGACGACTTTTTGTTTCAAGAGTGTACTCAGTCTGAGGCGGCTATTTACTCAAGAGTAATGTTTTGCAGTATAGTGCTTAAAATCCAAAAGTAAATGAAAGCTTGTCTATAACTAAGTTACTTCAAAAGAATAAATCACACATTCAGAAAACTAGGCAGCTTATCAGTCAAGGGTTTGGCAGCGATAACCCATCCCTTTGGAAACTGATGGAAAGGAAATTAGAGCATAGACCACGGGTCTGGGAGCTAGACAGTGAATGCCGAAGCTCACTACAGCCTTAGATCGTTTCTCACACCAAAACAACAAATGCGAGTAAATAGAACAACAAATAAGGAATTGAACAACAAATCTAAAATGGAACAGCAAACGAACAGCTAAGTCTCGCGAGTTGTAACCAAACTTAATCTATTAACCCAAATGCACTCTTCGCAATCAAATAACAATCTCCCACTCTTAAGGCAAATCAAGCAAAGCATATGAATGGAACAGCATTAACTATTGACAAATTATAGAACAACACTAATAAATCCGAAACGCACACAACACGCTGGAATAATAATCTGATCAACCTTAATCAACAGGAATACGACTGTGCTCTCAAACAGAACATCATTATTTCTGAATCCAACGATTATGAAGAACACTACCTCAAATGAATCTATGACACAAATGTTCAATATAAAAGCTCTGTAACGGAATAGTAAGAAGATTCGGTTAAGACTTAATAACATGCAATGAACTCTGAAAGGATTAATAACTTGATGCAGAGTTAATACACGATTTTATCTGTGAAGACCTCAATGATTTAATCTTAACAGAGCATGTAATATCAATTCATAAAGTAGATCAGATTATCAAATAACAACGATGAACAAACCACGCGGAAATCAAACCGTAGTGATACAGAAGCAAGTGTCCTCCGGGGCCGGGCCCTTAGCCTCCAAGGGGACACCGCTTGAAGCTAATCCAGTAACAGAGGTGGAATAATCACCAAGCTTTCATTAACGCATCGATCAAAAATACATTGAACCAGTTCTCAACGAAACTTAATAATCAAAGCTGATGTTTTTACAGAAATTACATAAAAGCGTATTCCCAAATCATCCCCCTCTCTGATCTCTGTTCTGATTTAAATAAAGAGAGATCAGAGAGAAGTTACAATAAAGATGAGTACAACATGATTTCTATTACAGAATTAGATTGTTTCCAACCAATTGATCAACAAGAAGAAGGCGAATTTAGCTTTGCAGCTGAGATTTGGAGGACGGCCGCAACCACAGATCTGAGAAAATCGTGCTCAAAGAACTCTGCGAATCTCTCAACACAGGCCGAATTTGGGCAAACCGTTCTTTGCTAAAGTTAATTGGGTCCGTTCTGGACAAAACCCATGTTCCAGATTTTCCAGATTCGTCTTCATTTGCTCAGAATCTCAACCGCAAAACTGTCACTCCTTATTCCAGCGCATTTCTGAGTTGGCACTTTTAATTATCAAATCTTCAATCTGGAAATTACCTTGGAGGCTAAAAATGGTGAATAATGTTATAACCAACTTATTGAAACTATCATTGATAAAATAATTCATAATCATCAATTTATTAGAAATAAAGGAAGATAAATAATATTCATCCATAAGAGCATAAATCATTTATAAAATGGATTTAAATGATAAATTATAACAAATGATATAATAGAGAAGAGTAAAAATGGATAAAATAAGTGTTACAAAGTGGTTGTATTCACGGCCCAACCAAAGAAAGAAACAACAGGAAGTGGACCAACTAAATCACTATACACAAGCTGCAAAGGGGTTGAAGCGTGCCAAGAGGCACGTTTGTCAAAACTATCCCGATGATGTTTTTTGAGTACACATCTGAAGCAAACACCATCTCATCAAGATACCATAGGAAGACCCCTCACCATATTTTCCTTACATTGAATTTGAAGAGAGCGATAGTTTAAGTGACCAAATCACTCATGCCAAAGTTTGCTCACTTCATCATTGTGAGCAACAAAAACAGAGGGAATACATGATGACCCAAAGTTTTCAAACTTATAAAACCTTGTGGAATCATCAGTAATTCCAATAGCTAGAATATGTTTAGGATCTTTGAGGTCCTTGATTACAACATCATGAGGTGTGAATTCTACTATTTTCCCTTCACCTGATTGAGTTATCTGATAAACAGAGAGAAGGTTGCATGACAAGGTAGAAACACATAATACATCATTAAACTAACCATTATCGAGACGAATGGCTCCAGATCCTACAACACTAAGAGATCTATCATCACCAACATAAATATGTTTGGTGTTACAATCATTTAAAGAAGAAAACATGGCTTTATTTTTTTCCATGTGATAAGAAGCTCCATAATCAATGAGCCACCCATGAGAATGAGAAGAGGAAGATACATTTAATGCATAACCAAATCTTGATGCTTGACAACCATAAGCAGAAAGTGTCATTCCTGAAGATGAAGGTGAAGAGTGCTCCAAATTGATATTGTGCTTCTTCATTGCTGCTTCCAAGGCTTCCATCTTCTTAAAAAATTTGGACTCTATATGGCCATCACGATTGCAAAAATTTCAATGTCTATCTATCTTCTTTCCTTTGTTTTTATATGCCTTATCATTTTGGTGAGTTTCTTTTTCAGTTTGCAGCTGAAATTGCTTAGGACCCTTGTTTGGTTTTGGACCATACTTTTTAGGATACTACTTCTTGGGATTCTTTTGATATTATTGTTGTTGGGCTGCTAAGGCTTTCTTAGAAGTGTTTCCAAAAGTGATAAGACCAAGGTGTAAGAGTTTTTCTTGTTCTCTTATCAAAGAATCACAAAAGGAATCAAAAGAGGGATTCTTGTAGGTGGTTCTTGAAGAAATGATGGCTTCTCTAGTGGAATGGAAGGCGAAAACAAATACAGAGTAAGAAGGGCCAAGCTTAGAAAGAATGAAATAGATGAGGCTACTATCTTCCTTTTTGACCTTACAACCTTCTAAAAGAAGTCTAAGGGTCTTGAATTTGGACAAAAAGTCTTCAATAGAGGAGAAATGTTTAGGATCCAAAGTAAGCAACTCATTTTCAAGCTGATGGGCCCTGATTTGATTTTGAATTGCAAAGACAGTATTTAGCTTTTCCAAGGCTTCATAAGGGGTGTCAATGTCAAGGATATGAAATCAAAGATCTTGAGCAATGGACATTCCTATCAACCCTCATGCTTGATCTTGTTTATTTTCCCATGTAGCGACTTTATCATCATCAGAAGGTTTAGTTTCTACTCCAATGGCTATTCTATAAAGCCCCTTACTTATAAGTATATCTACCATGTGAGGTAGCCATTGGAAATAATTGGTGCTGTTAAGAATAATCGAGCATTCACTTTCCATTTTTTTTTTAACTGAAGCTGAGAAAAGCTGAAACTAACTGCTCCAATGGAAATATCTCAAAAAATTAGGCCGTTTAAATAAAAAACTTCTTGAAAAGTGGCTTCCAGATGAAGAAGTTATGCCTTTTTGAAAAAACGAGTTGAAGATGCCGAATAGTTATGGGAATGAGATGAAGTGCGGCTTTTAAAAAAACATTATTCCCCTTTTAACAAAATTTTTTTACAAAAAGAAGCTTGAGAAAGAGATTTGAACCCAAGACATCTATTCTCATAAACTAACCCCTCACCAAGTGAGATAATAAAAGGATTATGTTATTGTTTGAAAGGAGGAAGGTTTTTTTATTTTATTTTTAACTCTTTGGTGTGCATGCCTTTTCCTCCAGTTCTAAACTTTCATAACTTGGGTAGCCAGAAACCTTTTCGCATGAAACAAAAGGTGTTCCTCACTATAACAGATGCTCCAGACACAACAGAGTAGTTCTCCAAGCCAAAAAATGTTTAAAAATAGTAGATCTACAAAAAAAAATTCGCATGCAGTCAAACCAGCTTTGGATTTTTATCAACAACAAATGCGGCCCTCAAAATAGCTCTGATACCATGTAGGAATTTACAGGGTAAGTTCCGTAGATCAAGAACCAAAGGTCACCGCTCACAAATAGATCACAAATTAGTACACCAGTATAATCACATGGTTAAAACCCTCAAAGAGGGAAATAGTCCACGGCCTGAGCCAACGCGGCCACTTAAAGCAATTTATTAATATAAAAAGAAAAGTTACATATGTTCTCTCATAAACGGTTACCAGAAAAATGGCCCTCCATGCTCTTTAAATAGAGATCATGGACCAATCGGGTGTTAAGCCACATATCAAGTGTCGTTAATACCGAGGTGAGAGATAACCGTCAGATCACTACAAATCGTGACCACCGGATTATAATTTACAAAAGTACATCGTAAATAAACACACTTTACCTAACTCTGCACTAGACTAAGTTATTCTTAACTATTTCCTATGTGTCGGAATATCCTAACACTTATTATCATCTTCGGTTTGAAATACGATGGTTCCTATTTCGACAGGGGTGCATTTTTCCTTATTTCCCATGGTGATTTGAAATTTCATTTGCTCTTCTCGGTAGCTAGAGAAACATTCTCGTACCCCCATCATGTGTGCAGAAGCTCCACTGTCAATATACCAGATCTCTGGAGAAGCAGAGCTTGACACACAAGAAAATTCTTCTTCAAGTCTAGATTCCAGTACAAAGATGACATGATCCATCTGTCCTTTCATGCTTTCACTTCTCTCTGGAGAGTTGCATGAACCCTTCCAAGTTGTTGTAGCAACAACATCTGGTCTTTGTTCCTTTGTAAGTTCTCCACTCATGTTACTCATGTCAAGCTCTGATCAATGATACTATGTGAAAATTTCAATCCTGAAATATTATTGCAATGATATATTTATTTCTCCTACCTATTCTTCTAATAATTTATTTACGGAATTATTCCAGTAATTGTGAAATAAACACTACTACAGTAATCACCCAAGAAAATTCAAAGAACAGAACAATAAAAAATAAAAGCATAAGAATCAATCACATAGACGCAGTTCTTTTTGGACAATTGAACCCAGAAAAACCCAATGTGGGAAAACCGGTGCAGTAGATGAGGGTTTATATATTAATATTCAGTAGTAAAATCTTTACAAGGAAAGTCTAGCAAAAATAACTAAGAATTTTTCTCAAGATACACCTGAGATAATTCTCATTTAGTCCTCTGAATAATTTCTGACACCTGAGTGGTTCCCTATCCCTCCTGCATAGCTCTCTACATAGAGCCAATGTAAGCCTGCGTCACTACTGCGTGAGGCCTCTACATTGCTCCCGAGTGCTACCTCTTTGATTCCCTTATTCCTCATTCCCTCATTCCATGACACTATTGATGCCCTATGCTTCCTCTTCCCTTGAAAATATCCCTCTGAAATCGAATTCTATTCCTTCAGAATCGACTTCCCTCAGTTTACTGAATGCTTGCCCATCTTACTTTCCAAATGACCCTCAAGCCTTATTTTATAATCTTCTCATTGAAGAAACAACGGCCTAGATTAGAAGTTAATCAATGGATAAGATTAAAACTTGACTTGATCTTCGTTCTCTAGAATATTCACACTTTGTTTTATTAATACCCGTTAATTATTTAATTTCACTAAGTTTAGACTTAGGGTCTCCATTAAAATAATTAATTATTTAATAAAACATGAACCAAGTGAAATTTCCACAAATGGTTTTTGGGTTCTTTGGAATACTAGTGTCTAAGTCTTCTCACTAAATTTGAGACTTAGATCACTTTCCAATGCTACAAAAATCAACACTTAAATGAAGAGGGCGGGGATTAGAGTGACAAACCTTACCCTGAGCGTTGTCGCAACCTTGTGTACAATTTGAGTGATGACATTTTTTGGTTTCATTTCCAGGGATAAAGTTTTTTTTGTTCCTGGTTCTTAACTAACGTTTTGGTTTTTGCCTTTTGGATTTTAGATTTAGATTTGTGTTCAAGTAGAAAATCCACTTCTTTCATTTTTTGCAAGTATTCCTGCTAGAAGCTCCCTTCTTGTAGACTTATTTTTTTCTTGAACAAGGATCTCTCTCTGACATCCATTAGCTCCTTTTCCATTTAAGCAAGTCATCATTAATGACTTGTTTACCTCATGTTGTTTTACTAACATTCAATGATATCCTCATGACATTCCAGACAAATTCATTGATCATTTGCCCGTGTTTCAAGGTAATAACCGAATTACCACTATTAATCATCTCAAGAAGTTTAACCTTTATATGCTAAGATGGTGTGGCTTTATAGGTTATAACCATGAAGACATCAAAATGTGACTCTTTTTCCTTTATTTGAAAGATGATGCTATGGATTGGTTTCATAATTTTCCTCACAATTCTTTTGATTCTCTACAAGCTATCTTCAATGCTTTCAATGATAGATATGGGGATCAAAAGGATGAAATGGATTTTCCTTGTGCCACTTGCAATGATGAAGTGGGAAAGTGACCAAATTAATATTTTTGATAACAAACATCGCTTGTGTATAGAATATCATGAAAAGGGAAATGACAAGCATATTATCAAGGAATTAACTCAAATGTTTAAAGACATGCAATTCAATCAAGAGAATCACACCAAGGAAATGATCTTTATGCAAACCAAGTTGTTAGCCATAGAAGAGAAACATGTTGAAGAAATGAAAATCATGGAATTTAATCACTCTAATCAAATGACCACCATGCAAAATCATTTTATTGCCATGGAAGAAAATCATAAGAAAGAAATGAGTTCTACTCAAGTAAATCATAATAAAGTGATAAAGGATATGGAAGTCAATGATATCTCTCTTTAGAACAGGTTATAGACTATGGAATTTATTCGGTATAATCAAAGGATTACTTTTAAAAACATGATAGAAACCATGGAGGCTAATCATGTACAACAAATAAAAATTATGAAGACAAAACATGCCTGTTATAGGCCATTTTGTCACATCTGGTCAATAGGCCTTCAAACCCAATCATTCTCATCCTTGAACACTTTTTCATCATCCCTGCACAAATCCCAAAGCATGACTCTCTCAAAACCCTGAATTTCTGCCTTTAACTACTTCGTTTCGGGGATTTTTAGGCCCAACACAACCTGGCCCTTTAGAGACCAACGTTCACCAACAGGTTTGCGCTAATTATAGAATTGGGGAAAAATAATAAGAATCCCGAATCTTCCTCTTCCAAAAGCTTCCAAAGATTGTTCTAATGATTTACCTTAGATGAAAGTCTCAAATCCTATCCTATACTACCTTGTAGATTTCACCCCTTATCCCTTGAGTTCATCCTCCCATCAAGAGTGGATCTCAAGCCTAGATTGGTAAATGGATAAAAACTCAGCATACCATCCTCTTCTACATATTTACTTCCATCAACAAGCTAGGGGTTGGATTTTGGAGATAGATTCTACCCTCATGTTGCTACTGTGAGAGTCATTATTCCATGCATTAGGGTGACATAGAGGTACACTTTGTGGCAAGGAAGGACAAGTCAACTTGGAGGAGCTCTTCTACAAGATCAACTCCTATATTTGGTTGTAACTCTGTCCATTTATATTAATACAATGAGTACATTTTTTTCCTATATATGATGTTGGTGCTCATATGTTTCAATGTTATAATGATCCATTGAATGAAGTGATTGGATAATGTCACATTTGGCGGGTCCACCAAAACCTCCGCTAAGATAATCCTGCACTTAATTAAAGATAATTGAAGATTAAAGTGTAGTTAATGGCGTGTTTAGCGCTAGGCACTTTTAACACTAACACTTCAGGTTAACATGGTTTAACCATATACTAGTGGTAATAAACACAACTTAACACTATTTTAAATCTTCGTCGGAATTTGTGTTGGCCTTTAGTCTTCGTTTCCGATCACATGGGAGGGGGATGGCCCCCTCCGGAAGCCCAACTATGGCGCAATGTAAATTCAAATAGATGCGGAATACTTATGGGGTAAGGATCATGGTGTATGGTATGGCAGTAAGCACGGGCGCTAGCCTGGAGGAGGTCGCGAGGTCGACCCTGACCTCCGCCCCTCCGCGGTCATAACATTTTTGTTGAACGGACTTTGGTATATAAACTTTGAATAAAATTTATGTAATATATTGCGCCCAATAACCTTTGATTAAGACTTGGATAAAATAGATATGTGCGCCCATTACAACCTTTTCATTTGAACTTGTATGAAATTAATATGCCATACAACCTTGCCATGGGGGAGGGCACGTGGAAGCCTCCGAATGCACTACATTGCCCTTCTCCATTGGCCTAAAAATTCAACATTAAAAATAATAATCCACCATAGAAGAAATTTCAACCTTAGGATTAGGAGGAAAATTTCAATTTCCCAAGCAACATTAGCGAATCTGACTATGACACTTGTCACAATGTCATTGGCTGAAAATTAGAGAATATTCCCTGAAGATTCCTGAGGTGCTGACTGGACTGCCAAGTCATCAGTTTGTCATTGTACTGCACATTTTTTACCTATTTTAGGAAACGGACAACATACCATCACTTACTCATACAAACCCGAATTTTGATGAAACGAGTTGCGTTGGAATCCTGGTGATCAGATCTATCTGGTCATTCTGGTTTGGAGAATTTCTGAGCACTTTTAATTTTTGAGCTAAATACTGAGCCTCTAATCATGGCCTCATGCAACATGTTGGCTTATCCATGCAACTATATAGTGTGTCTGTCTTTGACGTGAAGCAGTGCACCCACGTGGGCGCACTTGCTTAGCATGAAGGAAAGCGCTAAATTAGGGTTCACTCCTTCAGCCCGAAGGAGTGCGCTCAACTAAAGTGCATGTCTTCATTAACTTAAAGTGTACTTTTGATTTTGTGGGTGATTTTCTTGCTCTTTTTTCTTCTTTTGTGTTCTTTTTCAGCTTTTGTGTGTTTTCTTGAGTGTGTGCATGGCTAGAAGGAAAATTTCTAAGTTAAGAAAGGTCATGCGTTCAGCTAACCATGGACTAACTAACTCAAGTGCTTCTAAAGGTTAAGTGACAACACTTAAGATACATTGACTTAGGAGGAATAAAAAATCAAACCACATGACAACACAAGGGGGCTTGAAACGACGGTTAGCGTAGGATCCAAAATTGACATAGGCAAAAAATTTGGAGGGTCGTTGTCACAACGAAAACATGTTACATGTTTGAAAACTAGCTTGGGGAGCAGGTATAAATTTCAAGGATTATATCCTCTTCTAACCATAGTAGCCTAGACTTTCCATGAGAGACTCTAGCAACCTCGCATTTCCAACATTATTGGAGGTGTTCAACAAGCTTCGTAGAGCCACTTGTTATAGCCATGCGATATTGAGATTATGCCTTAGCTGACAGATCAATGAGGTTTTCTTATATACTTAGGGTCCTTTTGGTATTTAAAAACTCTTATGGACTTGAGAGGAATTGTTTAGATGTAAGATCAGTAGGGTAGTGCCTGTAAGGGCTAGCAACTCATAAAGGCCATGTTGGTGCATTGGCCTAGATTATGTTGGCTGCAAAAGCTCTACTAACCCAACCCAAAAGGAGCATGTGCATAACGACGATGCAATGGAGTTTCATGAATACCTAATGTTGTGGATGATTTTGTCACCCCCCTAGAGACAGCCTAGAGTTGCCATAGACCAGTGCCTAGGACATCTTAATATAGCAAGGAGTCCTTTATAATTGGGTTGTCAGTCCAAGAACTCACTTACTATCTCTTGTTTAAAACAAGGAAACTAGATTTGAATGGGACCAAACTCTCTCAGAAGCTGATACAAAGATAAGAGTGATGTAAAAACATCATGTAAAACTTCAGCATGAAAGCATCAGACAGTTAAGAGACCACTTACTGTAAAGAGGGCCGATTCAAATAATATATCACAGAAATCAAATATCAGGAAGTGAGTGCAGTGAGGAAACATAAGAAGATATTAGCGGGCACATAAGGGCGCACCAATTTACGAATCCTTAAGCCACTAATATAACAAAAAATATGGAAAGAGTGAACATGGAGCAACATATCATGACTAGGCCTATTTAAAGCGCTTGACTAATTCCAGAAAGGGCACCACTTAAGATGAATCCTTACTGCAAACTAGTGAGCCACTCGCATTCTAGAACATGATACAAGAAGACAAATTGCATGGAAAGAGATAATGTATTAACACACAAGAAAAGTTACATACTGTGAGATATCAAAGACCAGAATCCTCAATACAGTTATAACCCCTCCTCACTGAGACCCTACGGGCTCTGAAAATTCATACAGAAATGTTACAAAATGTATACAGAAGTCTTCTCGCTGCACAGTTTGCTGACAGAAATATGGAACCCTTACAATGTCTTATTTCTCAGTATTTATAGAGAAGATAGAAACTTCTAGAGGAGGAGGGAGAAGAGGCACAATTAATGACTTAATTTGAATAAAATGGCGAAAAACATTCGCGCCTTCTCTATGAATGACTAGCTATAAATGAATATACCTAACAATCTGTCTAAAGGAATAAATGCTGGGAAATAAAAATCTCCTTATATACATGACAGAAATAATAAAATATATACACTGTGCTGCCTGTAGCTGAAGGAAAATCTGTTGCCGTAAGGACCTAGAGATAATCTACCTTCCTGTACTGTACTCTCGGCCCTTAGTTTTGGATTTGAAGTCTGGATCTTAAATGCGGGGCGAATTTATCAGGAGGGTTCTATCGATCCACATCTCTGTTTCCTTTAATGGCGGTCATTTCATGCACCTGTTCTCAGTCTTTTTCATTAAATTTCGCCCACAGGAAATCATCTTCTAGTATGTTCTTGATCTCTGAAATAGAGGCGACGAATTAAAACGCCCCCTCTGCTATTTTAAAACCTGCAAAACCCTGAAAATGTTAGAAAAACCGACACGGACGAAGGTGTGGATGATGGAGGTGGAGATGGAGGAGATGACATGGACACAGACAGAAGATGGGAATACCCAGGGTGGCGGAAGAAAAACAGTGGGGGCTTCTACAAACAGACGAAATGCGGGTTTAACGTGACATACTCGGGTCAGGAGGAAAGATTGGCGGCAAATATAAATAAAACACACACACACACACACACACATATATATATATATATTGGCCCGGGGAAATATTACGGATGTACGGGGGGCGAGACACATAGGCGCACGAGGGACAACTGGGGAGACGACGTGGCGGAGTCAATGAGCGGGAGTGGGTGAAAACGACACGGTGGCGGGCCATAGGCCATGACGAACACAGGATAGCGGGCGAACGGTTCTGTTACATCTCCGCCGTTGGATGGATATCGGGAGATCCAACGGTTCTCGTGAATCCCGCTACCCGGCGATGGTACGACCTTTAACGCGCGGGAGAAAAGCGGTTTCCCGCCCGTACTGAGGACACGCGGCGCGTTCTGTATGGGATCGCTTCCCCCGCGGTAAATACCGCCTTGCCGATGAGAGTGGTGTGGGGGTATACTACTGGTTTTAGGCGCGCGCGGAGCCCTCCTACTTGACGATTGCCGCGCCATTGATTTAATTAAATCGGACGGCCACCATCGCGCCCGATCATTTGAACGATAGGCCCCTTTTCTTTTGGCTTGTGGTCTCCGGCCTCCGGTCATGTGACGACAACAGCCAGCGGGCTAAGGACTTGAGGGCTTCGGCCCGATATATTAAAATATGCGGGTTTTTAATCATTTGAGCAATATATTTTGAGGCGGAGAAGGTGACGACGAGCATGATATGGGGGTTTTTTACCACGAAAACATTGGAAATGGATTTTAGAGGAGCTGGTGGTCAAAATTTAAATGGAGAAGGGAATATGTACAACATCGGCTCCATCTGGGGATGGCATGCTCGTCCTCGGGCATGTCGAGAACACGCAGACCATTTAGTATTTCATCCTGCTGCTCAATTTCCCCTGCGCTTCTGCTTCAGGTAATTATCAGCATTCTTCTCCATTATAAAAATAAAAATCAAAGCAATTTATATACAGTATTTACAATCCGGAATTCTTCGCCTAGGTCAGAATTGAAAATATGGCTTGAGGAATTGGCCATTCACGGGTGCATCCAACAAATCACCCTGTAGATTTTCCAACATAAAAGTATTATTTCGCCCCTGACTCACGATTCTGAATGGACCAAACCATAATGGATCAAACTTAGCATGTTTACCCTTTTCTGCCCTGCGAACATCCCATCTGAGAACCAGGTCTCCAACTTGAAAATCCCTATCCTTTGCGTGCTGATCAAAGACCTTCTTCATTTTTTCCTGGTATTCTATTAATCTCTGATCTACCTGGTTCCTTGTCTCCTCCAATTCTACCAGCTGATTAATTCTTCTAATCATCTCATCTGGTTCTTCTTGGTTTTCCTGCATAAAACGTGCTACTGGCAATGCCAATTGTAAGGGTAACACAGCTGCTCTGCCATATACCAGCTCATACGGAGATTTCCCTGTTGCTCTTTTGCTGGTTATCCTGTTTTCCCATAGAGCAAACTTCAATTGAGAGTCCTAGTTTTTCTGATTTTCAGCTATTGTTTTCTTCAGGGCTCTCACCAGGGTCTTATTTGATGATTCTGCTAAACCATTCCCCTGATGATAGTATGCCGTGGAATGAGTTAATACAATATTATATCTTTGGCAGAAATTTACAAATCTGGCAGACTTGAAAGCCTGTGCATTGTCGGTTACAATTCTTGCAGGACAGCCAAAGCTAGATATGATATTATCTTCTATAAAATTCATTATTACAGCATCTGTAGCTTTCCTTGTAGGTATGGCTTCCACCCATTTCGTAAAATAGTCTGTGGCTGTCAGTATCCATTTATGTTGGCCACTTGATGGGGGAGTATTTCTCCTATAAAATCTAATCCCCATTTCTAGAAGGGTTCATTTGCATGAATGGGAATTAGGGGCAATGCTGCTAATTTCTGTCTTTCTGCAAACCTTTGGCACTTGTCACATGCTCTAACCCAAGAAAAAGTATCTGAATATAATTTTGGCCAGTAAAAACCAGCCCTCAAGATCTTATGTGTTGTAGCCCTCCAGCTGTAATGTCCTCCACATATTCCCTCATGGAATTCTGTCATTATATTCTGCACTTCATTTTCTGTGAGGCATAACAGCAATATACCTAGAGGGTCTCTCCAATAGAACTGTCCATTGGCAATGACATATTTCTGAGATTTCATCCTTACAGCTCTGTACTTTACTTTGTCACAGCCTGTTGGACAACTAAGTGTTAGAAGATATTCAACGATTTCTTTGTACCAAGGACTAGTTAGATATTTCACATGTATCTTTTGAGTGGCCATTTCTAGTCCTTGCTGCTCCTCTTCTTTTTCTGATTCTTCATTTGCCATCATGAATAGATTAATGCCTAGAGCTTGATGATTAGATTCAGATAACATTTTGGCAAGTCCCTGTCCTTTGATCAACTTGGTAGGCTTTATGTCCAAATCATACTCCTCGATTTTTGCAATCCATCTTCCCCTTCTACCTTCACTGTCTCCCTGAACTAGAATGTCTTTTACAGCTGCTGTGGGAACATAAGCAGTAATATGAGATTGCAAAATATAAACTCTAAAAGCTTTAAGGGACTTTACCAGGGCATATGCCTGCTTCTCCAGTATATTGTATTTCAATTCAGCATCATACAGCACTTGACTGAAGAATGCTATGGGCTGTTCATATCCCTCTTCATTTTTCTGCAATAACACTCCAGCAATTGTATGAGGTGAAGCAAATGAAAATACCATAAATGGCTTACTGTAATCTAGTCCTGCTAGCACAGGAGCTTCAGCAAATGCCTGTTTTATCCTTGTAAATGTGTCTCTAGACTACTGGGACCATTTAACTTCATTTTCTTTTTTCAACATATTGGTTATATGCCTAACTATCTCTGCATAGCTAGGAATGAATCTTCTCAAAAAATTTATTCGACCCAAAAACACCTGTACCTCTTTTTTATTCCTTGGCAAAGGAATGCTGTTTATTACTTCAACTCTTTTTGGGTCTATTTTGACTCCATCCTTTGTTACAATGTGCCCTAAAAGTTTACCCTCATATAATGCAAATAAAGACTTTTGGGGATTGAGGGATAGGCCGTACCTTCTGCATTTTTCAAAAGTTCTTCTTAAATGCTCAATATGCTCATCATCATTCTTTTAAAATACTATGATATCATCAAGATATACTACCAAAAACTTGTCCTGTTCTCCAACAAAGGCTATGTCCATTGCCCTTTGAAAAGTAGCACCTGCATTAATCAATCCAAATGGCATCCTGGCGTACATAAAGGTTCCCCACGGTGTAGTAAATGCAGTTTTCTTCTAATCTTCTGGGAAAACAGCCACCTGATTATAACCAGAAAACCCATCCATCATTGACATTCTGGATGCTCCCACTACTTTCTGCAGGATATGATCCATTTTAGGCAGTGGATAATTATCTTTGAGGGATGCTCTATTCAAATTCCTGAAGTCCACGCATAGCCTTATTTCTCCATTTTTCTTTCGGACAGGAACAAGGTTCGCTATCCAGTCTGAATACCTCAAGGGCACAATTATTTTGGCCTTCAACAATTTAATTTCTTTTTCAATTGAGGGAAGGAGCAAAGGATTAATCTGCCTGAGCTTCTGTTTGTATGGCTTTGAATCCTCCCTCAATGGAATCTTATGTTGTATTATATTTACATCAAAGGTTTTTAGGTCCTGATAGGACCAGGCAAAAACATCTTTATAAGACTGAAATAATTTCAAATACTTTTCCTTGTATTCTTCTGGGACTCTTTTAGATAATTTTACAATTTTGGGATCAACTGGAGTGCCCAGATTCAAATCTCCCACTTGATCTTCTTCTGTTACTTTGCTTGGCTGCAATGGAATGTCATCTTTGTTAAATAATCTTTCTAGAGGGACTAGGCCTCTAGGTATAACGTTTCCTTTCAGCTGCAGCACTCTACTTCCTGCTATGTTCTCTTCCCATTTATTTTCTGCAATATTTTCAACTTCCTCTTCCTCATTATCATCAATTTCCATATTTGTGAATTCTCCCACTGTCTCCATAAATCTTTTCATCTTTTCATCATCTTCGAACACCTTCCAATACTTTATATTATCTGGAATGGATGGTCTGTAATGTCCCTCCACTTCATATCTCAACAGTGGATTCTGAGGAGGGCGGAATGTACTGGTAGCTACAGCAAGAGAATCTGCTATTCTGTTTTTCTCTCGGGGCATGAACTGTATGTTACATGCTGAGAAGAAATTTTCTATCATGTCCCATACTTCATTTCTATATGCTCTAAGCCGTGGATGTTTAGTTTGGCATTCATTCTTAATCTGTCTCACCACCAGTTCAGAGTCTCCAAACACTTTCAGACATTGGATGCCCATGTTTTTAGCTGTCTGCAGTCCCAGTAATAGTGCCTCATATTCAGCTACATTTTTTGTAGCCTCATACTCCAGTTTGAAAGACAGCAGCACCCATTTTCCTGTGGGAGAAATCAACAATACCCCAGCTCCATTACCTTCCCTGGAATTTGCTCCATCAAAATGTAAAGTCCATATTTCTTATTCCTGATTTCCTTTAGGCTGCTCAGCTTGAATTTGACCAAAAAGGGGCTCATGAGTGCAATTCTGATTTTCTTCTAACATAAAACATGAGAAATCACCCTCTTTGTTATAAACTGGAGAATTGTCTGAGCAGTCAGCATTGGTTACCATTTTAACAAATCTTGTCTCCCTGTATAACCTCCTTTCCTGACCTCCAAAGACTGGGACAGTAGCATATGTTAAATCTAATTTAATTGATCCCCCAATCTTGGTACCCCAGGACCTTGACAACAGCATGCCAAAGCGGGCTGGGATATCTGCAACCACGATGTCCATGACCACACTTTTCGCTGGGATTTGAGCTAACCTGACCACTAAATATTTTATCATTCCCAAGCACTTAACTCTTTTAGAGTCAAATGAGTATAAATCTTTATATGGTCTTGTAATTTGCAGTCCTAGTTGCTCCATGACAGACAAAGGCATAAGATTATGGGAAGCCCCAAAATCTAACATACAATTGTGTAGCAGCAGGTCATGAATGACTAGGGACACATAAAAGGGAGGAGTAGAAGGGTCTATCTCCTCGACATGTGGGCCAAAGACTACCATGGGTCTTTCTTCTTGCAGATTTAAACTATCAGGTGCAATTGGTATTTCAGGAGGGAGTATGAAAGAGGTAACTTGAGACTGATATACAGGTTGTTTCAATAACTCAGTCAGAGGGACAGGAATCTTAATTTTCTCAAGCTCTTTTTGCAAATTGAAAGCGGATGTGGGCTTTTCTATCACTACTTCTTTGGACTCCTTATTTTCAACTGAAGACTTGACTTCTTTTGACACTGGCTCAGTACTAGGAGGACTGACTATTTTGTAAGAAGAAGGAATTTGATCATTTGACTGCAAGGGGGTATTTAGAAGATTCTTACCTTTTTCTATACATCTCTTTGTCACTGATTCCTTCTGAGCAGATGCTTCTTTCTGAGGTGGCTCTTCTTCCTGCTCCTGAGTTCTGGTCCTCTTCCTCGAGGATCTGAGATCATATTTGACGTTGAATTGGGCTTCCATGAAATCAGCAAATTTCTTGCAGTAATGGTCAATCTCTGCTTCTTCATCTTCTTCTTGCAATGGACATTCTATATCATCATTATTTGAAAGAGCCAGATTGGAATCCTCTAATTCATAAGCTGCATCTCCAGCGGAGTCATCGGCCGGTCCTTCCAGGTACAAGGGATGAGGTACCTGATCTTGTTGTTCTTTTGTCTCTCTCGGAAATATCTGGAGAGGTGGTCTTCTATACTGGGGATTATATCCTCTATTTGGAGCATTGTAATAGCTCTTGGGAGCTGCATTCTTAGCTTCCAGTTCCATCTTGACCATCTTCTTTATCATCTTGCTTATTTCATCCATTTTATCTGAATCTTTTTCTTGATTAGAGGTAGAAACCTCTTCTTTGCCTCTCCTCCTGGTTTCTTGCTCAGCTTTTCCTTTTAACTTTCCTGTGGAGGCAAAGTTTGCTTCTAGTTCTAGAGCATCTGACTGTGCATCATCCAAAGTGGCAGGCTTCCTTTCTCTTAAGGAGAATCCAAAGTCAGAATCAAATGCTGCTATGAAAATTATCTTGGCAGCAGCTTCATGTGGTTTCATTTCCAGAGGCAAGCTCAGATATAGCTTGTTGAATCTTTTGATAAATTCTGATACCCCTTCATTTTGTTTCTTTTTCATAGTATTGAATTCAGTGAGGCACTGACCGTGATCTTTCTTTTCTCCCCACTTCCTAAGAAAAGCATTTTCCATTTGTTCCCAGGTGGTTATTGAGCGATTCCCCAATGTTTTAAACCATTTTCTGGCTTCCCCTTCCAAAGACTGCACAAATAACCTCAAGACCACATCCAGGTGTTCAACGTTCAAATTTTCTGCAAAAGAGCAGAAGGTCTCGAGATTTTTCTGAGCATCAACTTCATTTTCACCATTAAACCCTGGCAGAATCTTCAGATAATCCTGTGGCATATCATTCAACGGCTGGGGTAAAGCCAGAGGAGCATATTTGTTCAACAGAAAAGCAGGGACATTAGCCATTGGAGGAGGTGGGGGTTGTACAACAGTCTGAGAAACAAGTGAAGGGCGAGGGGTAGGAGGAAGCGGAGTATGAATAACAATGGGAATATATTGCACAGAGGCCTGAGGTGTAGGTGGGAATAATTCTCGGTTAACAAGAGCTACTTCAGTGACCTCTTTAATTTCTTCAGCCTCGAAAGTAGGATGAGATTCTTCTTCAATGGAGGCACTTCCCCTACGTGGAGTTTCTAAATAAAACTCGGGATTTTCTATTCTAAATTCTTGAGAAGAAGAGGGCGAATAATCTTCAACAGAACACTCGAAATTTCTAGCACGGGCTGACTTCCTCTCCTTCCAAACTCTCTTATGAATAATTTTCTCTGGGTCAGACACGTAGGGTGTTTTCGACTGAGATGTATCTGACCTTAAATGTGGCTTTCGAGAAGCCAGGAATTCCAATAAAATTTATCAAATAAAGACCAGTGGAGTCGCCAAGGTGAGAAATCTGCAACTCTTCACCTCTCTGTGCTCACCTGATTAGAGAGTGAATATAAGATGTCGAAAACCCAGGGAAACTGATATTCTTGAATTCGCTCCCCGGCAGCGGCGCCAGAAAGATGTTGTGGATGATTTTGTCACCCCCCTAGAGACAGCCTAGAGTTGCCATAGACCAGTGCCTAGGACATCTTAATAAAGCAAGGAGTCCTTTATAATTGGGTTGTCAGTCCAAGAACTCACTTACTATCTCTTGTTTAAAACAAGGAAACTAGATTTGAATGGGACCAAACTCTCTCAGAAGCTAATACAAAATAAGAGTAATGTAAAAACATCATGTAAAACTTCAGCATGAAAGCATCAGATAGTTAAGAGACCGCTTACTGTAAAGAGGGCCGATTCAAATAATATATCACAGAAATCAAATATCAGGAAGTGAGTGCAGTGAGGAAACATAAGAAGATATTAATACAAGTACATAAGGGCGCACCAATTTACGAATCCTCAAGCAACTAATATAGCAGAAAATATGGAAAGAGTGAACATGGAACAATATACCATGACTAGGCCTATTTAAAGCGCTTGACTAATTCCAGAAAGGGCACCACTTAAGATGAATCCTTACTGCAAACTAGTGAGCCACTCGCATTCTAGAACATGATACAAGAAGACAAATTGCATGGAAAGAGATAATGTATTAACACATAAGAAAAGTTACATACTGTGAGATATCAAAGACCAGAATCCTCAATACAGTTATAACCCCTCCTTACTAAGACCCTACGGGCTCTGAAACTTCATACAGAAATGTTACAAAATGTATACAGAAGTCTTCTCGCTGCACAGTTTGCTGATAGAAATCTGGAACCCTTACAATGTCTTATTTCTCAGTATTTATAGAGAATACAGAAACTTCTAGAGGAGGAGGGAGAAGAGGCACAACTAATGACTTAATTTGAATAAAATGGCGGAAAACATTCGCGCCTTCTCTATGAATGACTAGCTATAAATGAATATACCTAACAATCTGTCTAAAGGAATAAATGCTGGGAGATAAAAATCTCCTTATATACATGACAGAAATAATAAAATATATACACTATGCTGCCTGTAGCTGAAGGAAAATCTGTTGCCGTAAGGACCTAGAGATAATCTGCCTTCCTGTACTATACTCTCGGCCCTTAGTTTTGGATTTGAAGTCTGGATCTTAAATGCGGGGTGAATTTATCTGGAGGGTTCTATCGATCCACATCTCTGTTTCCTTTAATGGCGGTCATTTCATGCACCTGTTCTCAGTCTTTTTCATTAAATTTCGCCCACAGGAAATCATCTTCTAGTATGTTCTTGATCTCTGAAATAGAGGCGACGAATTAAAACGCCCCCTCTGCTATTTTAAAACCTGCAAAACCCTGAAAATGTTAGAAAAACCGACACAGACGAAGGCGTGGATGATGGAGGTGGAGATGGAGGAGATGACATGGACACAGACAGAAGATGGGAATACCCAGGGTGGCGGAAGAAAAACAGTGGGGGCTTCTACAAACAGACGAAATGCGGGTTTAACGTGACATAGTTGGGTCAGGAGGAAAGATTGGCGGAAAATATAAATAAAACACACACACATATATATATATTGGCGCGGGGAAATATTACGGATGTACGGGGGGCGAGACACATAGGCGCACGTGGCAGAGTCAATGAGCGGGAGTGGGTGAAAACGACACGGTAGTGGGCCATACGCCATGACGAACACAGGATAGCGGGCGAACGGTTCTGTTACATCTCCGCCGTTGGATGGAGATCGGGAGATCCAACGGTTCTCGTGAATCCCGCTGCCCGACGATGGGACGACCTTTAACGCGCAGGAGAAAAGCGGTTTCCCGCCCGTACTGAGGACACGCGGCGCGTTCTGTATGGGATCGTTGCCCCTGCGGTAAATACCGCCTTGCCGATGAGAGTGGTGCAGGGGTATACTGCTGGTTTTAGGCGCGCGCGGGGCCCTCCTACTTGACGATTGCCGCGCCGTTGATTTAATTAAATCGGACGGCCACCATCGCGCCCGATCATTTGAACGATAGGCCCCTTTTCTTTTGGCTTGTGGTCTCCGGCCTCCGGTCATGTGACGACAACAGCCAGCGGGCTAAGGACTTGAGGGCTTCGGCCCGATATATTAAAATATGCGGGTTTTTAATCATTTGAGCAATATCTTTTGAGGCGGAGAAGGTGATGACGAGCATGATATGGGGGTTTTTGACCACGAAAACATTGGAAATGGATTTTAGAGGAGCTGGTGGTCAAAATTTAAATGGAGAAGGGAATATGTACAACACCTAACTTATAAAAAAATTAGATACATCAATACCATTGGCCAAAAGGAAGAGTTAGGTGTGGTAGGCCTCGATTGGCTCACTAAGATCACACCTTATCATGGTTGGGCATTAGGAAGGTGTCTTGATTGTGGTAGTATCTCTGATTATACCTCGTGGACTAATTGGAGGTGTAGAGGGCAGAGGAATGCTCACCAAATCCTTGTTGTGACACCCCTTCCCCATGACATCATCAGAAAAGGTGGCGAGGTGGTGTAGTTCTCTTGGACCATCATATTCGATGAAGGAGATGTGGACCGCTAGATGTGGGGTCGGAACCAGGAGCCATAACCCTTATTGTTCCAGTCCTATCCTAGGTTATTGAACGTGAAAGTCACAATGGTGCAATGCCGAGAGAGGAGAATCCTCAGATTGGTGGATGTGTAACTAACCACGAGTGGTGACATGGGACCATCGAGTCTGGTGGTGGGGATTATCAATTACTAGTTGGATAATTACAATTAATAATAATATTATGTGTACATAATTTTATGAATACTTATATACCTATAAATGTGATAATAAATATGGTTAATAATGAATAAGAATAATTAAATTTAATTAAGATTAACCCTAATTATTACTTCAATATAGATAAAAAATGTTTAGAGAACAATACATATATATATATACACACACAGAGGAAAAAAAATTTAATAAATAATTATATTATAACCACTACCCCATTCCTCTAGTAGATCCAAAGGAGTTGGATCCTCAATGACACCCAATACCACTAGCAGGAGTAGTGGGAAGGGGATTGTTATAGTACTGATTGTCGACTTGAAATTTGTTGCATATTTAGTAATGCATTTCCAAGTTTACGAATTGTTTGATTTTTGCTGTCTCCATCACATATGTAATTTTCTCGAATTTGTTTAAAAGCAAATGTCATTGAGTTGTCCATCTTTTTCATATAGGAGTTGTAGTACATTGCTGCAACATATGCATCTAATATGAAATTATCATCTATGTTCGCTTGCCACAATGGTAGGTTTTTTTCGGAAAATACATTTATCCATGCATCACAAGGGTCTCATTTGAGAAGTACGATAGGGTGGGTGATACAAGATTGTAGAAGCATCATGTATTCCTTTTTGTAATGCCAAGATTTGCTATAAAATGGTCAAATGTTATGCTTTATGTATAGGCTTTGTTTTGTAGAAGAGAAGAAAGTATTTTTTGCATTGTTTGATTGTCATTGTTTTTGTTTTGGACAAAGGTCGCAAGATACAGGTCTCATAAATTGGTGGCAAGGGGAAGCTAAACCTACAGGTAGAATGTTTATGTTTTTCGCAACATTTTATGTGGTGATATATTTGAATTTAAATCATTTCTTTTGGCAACACTGCTGAATCACAAGTCAAATATGAATCAATGAAATCTATAACATCAACATTAGCAGAATGATTATATATTGTGCATCTTGAATCCAAATAAATCCATGCTCTTGCTTTGTTCCTCTATTTTTCAACTTTGTGATACATAATTAATATTGCACTTGACCAAAAAATTCATTGCTTTTTTCAACGAGGATACATAGTGATGAGACTTTGTGTCAATAATATCTACTACAAACTACTAGATGATGTCTAGTCAATGTTTCAATGCATTCATCAGCCTATTTTCTATTGTGATTTGTTATGTAGTTGGATCTTTTTTTTTAAATGAATTTGTCAATGGATCCCAAATATGTTCAACACTTGTGACTGTTACGAAGAAATTTGGTGGGCTAAGTAGTTGTGTCATTGCAAAGATGTGTTTTCATATGCATTCAAACTAGTCAAGAGATGTGTGAATGATTTTCAAAAATTGATATGCAACTGATGAATATAATAGTCTTTGAAGACTGTTTTGATTCTTGACATCTTTCAAAACTAGTTTTTGTCCCTTCACTTCTCCCTTGCGAATAGAAATCCAAGCTGAGCTAGAAAATTGGTTTTTCAATATAGAAATTGCTTTAAAAAATATTTTTTTAATGTGTTGACAACTCACAATACATAAGCAATAGCTCCCACTGTGTAATTTGTTGATAAGAGAAATTATTGATAACATCGATTAGCTATATTGATCCATAAAACAATTCCAGGAAGTTAAGTTATTTAGAGAATTTGTCGTGGAAAATGCCCAAGGGATGGAATCCTTCAAAAGGTGCAATTTGTATCATTCATATATTAAGATCATGGATAAGGTGGGAATCTGAGTAACCATGCACAAGTGTTTCAGTTTCTGACTCTAAATGATCATCTACATTTGGTGAATGTAATTGATCTATTGTTGGATTATTACTCTGATGGTGCTGTTTTATTTGAACAAAGTGTTTTTTCCATTCATCATTGTTTTTGTTGGACAAAGGTTGCAAGATACAGGTCTCATAAATTGGTGGCAAAGGGAAGCTAAACCTACAAGTAGAATTTTTATGTTTTTTGCAACATTTTGTGTGATGGTAGATTTGAATTAAAATCATTTCTTTTGAAAAACCATTGCTGAATCACAAGTCAAATATTGATCAATGAAATCTATAACATTCAATCCGATAATGCGATATGCTAAAGAAAGATATTGAAACCTTCTACAAATTAATTGTGGAAAATAAACGCGATTGCACAATCACACCAAGTAAAATAAAGAAGCAAATAAATCCACAACACATATATTTTTCCTAGGGAAATCTTGCTGCTCAAAACCCCTCTATCTCTATTGTATAATGAACAAAGGAATAATGAAACAATACAATGCACTCTTCTCACAAGAGTCTGTTGCACTATCCTGACTGTCTCACACTGATCTGGACAAAATTGGGCTAGTACTTAGCCAATTCTCAGCCTCTGCTCAGCCTACCTTTCTTACGCAATCCCTAGGAAATTAATCCCTATTATTTATGACAATTAGACTTCCTTGACTGCACAATACATCATGGGAAATCCTATGGTGTTTTAACTGCATCTCGGAAGTTTGCTAAAAATACAACTGATATTTAACTTCCCTTTAACCTTGGTCTCAACTGGGTCTTCATCAGAACTGACATGCATGCAACTATTAATAGTGAATCACCACTCACTTGACAAATCATTACATGTGAATTAAATATGATTTAATTCACTTGACCTCTCACTAGTGCAACAATCAGTTACAACTAGTTAGACTGACTTTAACTCACTTAATTGAGTTAACTAATTTCTCATGCATTAAACTAATGCACTAACTACAACTTGGACTCAAAAAATAATAGAATCACTCTGCATGCCTCACCAACCACCCTCAAATCGAAATTTATGATCTAATTGAGTCTATCACACTCAGTTAACTATTACAAGTGTTTATGAGATAAGATTACAATTTATTGTTTAATTTAATTAAGGGAAAATTAAATTAGACACATTTCCAATTTAATTAATAAATTGGCTTGCACACTAATGTATCACTAGGAACCATCACTGTGTGACTTGTGGTCCCACACTAGTGTTTGTGCTACCATGTTGTTTCTGGATGCCAATTTCACTCTTTGTAGTTGCAAATTTCAACACTCTGATCCGGTACCTTTGGAATGTTCTTGCATGCGCACATGCAACTCTTGCATGCAACACTTCTAGTGTTGTTCTCACATGCAACTCTTACATGCAACACTTCTAGTGTTGTTCTCACATGCAACAATTCTCTAGTGTTGTTCACACATGCATCTCTTGGGTGCAACACTTCTGAAACTGAATACCCTCCAAACAAATGAATCAGTATAATGCATCTGTCATCGGAGTCTTTTGACTACTGGTACCTACTGCACAGGTCTATTGGACTCTCTGCGTTGTTGAAATCTACATCCATGCACTCTGCACAGCTTCCAACTCTTATTTCTGTCCTCCTGAAATCTGACTACATCAATATAACCGATCCTTCCTGCTACTGTTATATTGTGGGCTCCTCATAGCCAAGTTCGATCCATGAGACACACCATCTCAATGAACCCTACCCAATTTCTTCTTGGGATTAATTCTTCACGTCGCTCCACCTCACACTCGGAGGTATAGATGCATGTACTCCCTCTGCCTTTTTGGCTCAAAATTTCCCCCTCCTGGAGGTCTCTGCTTGAGTAGACTCTTCCACTCGGTCTCCTCTCTACTTCTCCAATTATGGTTGCTCCACAACCTTCTGAAACTACTTCCGAGGCTGCATGTTAAGAGATAATTGCTCCCTCTCAACCACAAATTCACTAACCACTGCTTTGCTCCTCAAAGCGTTGCATGCATCCTCAACCTTGAGAGCATATAGGTTCTTGGCTCTTACATTGATCTACTTCACTTGTCCCGTGGCTATGTGTTTAAGGAAAAATTTTCCTTTTCTAAACATTACTTCATAACCACGTTCTTCTAATACCGCTATGGAGACAAGTTTCTTCTTTAGGCCTGGAACATGCAAAACATATGCTAGTCTAAGATGGGAGCCATTCTCCCTCTAAAGGTAACTATACATATTCCACTAGAGTTATACGTCACGTCATCTCCAAACTCTATGCTCTGTTGGAGGTCCTTCTCCTCCAAGTCACTGAAGAGATCTCTATTCCCCGTCATATGTAACAAGGTATTGCTGTCTAAATGCCACATGCATCCCATTCCAGTGCTGGCCATGCATGCAATGAGAGTTAAATCAACCTCAAACCGTGAAGCCAATGCTTCACCTGCTCCAACTACAGGCTCCTTCTTGATTGCCTTCTTCTGTGGACAAATTTTAACATAGTGCCCATGCTCGTGTAAATGAAAACATCTAATCTTGGACAAGTATCCCTTATCCTCTTCACCTTGGGATTTCTTTCCCTTGGCCTTCTTTCCTTTTCCAACTCGGCACATTGTAATTGTCCCACCGTCGCAATTTTTTTTCTAAAAAAAAGTGGATTTTAAATTGACGATACATCCCTCATCCGAGCTCTGATTCGACCAATTTTTTTTTTCAATTTGGGTATTTTTTTGCAAGGAATTCAAATATGCTATTTTTTCATCAAAATTTTCAGGTATTATATGCAAACTCTCTACCCAAAAATTTCTTGCTTCAATACCATGTAGAAATTATATAAATAATATGTATGCCAATGGATTCAATCTGATCATGCGATATGCTAAAGAAAGATATTGGATCATTCTAAAAATTAATTGTGGAAAATAAACACAATCACACAATCACACCAAGTAAAATAAAGAAGCAAATAAATCCACAACACATATATTTTTCCTAGGGAAATCTTGCTGCTCAAAACCCCTCTATCTCTATTGTATAATGAACAAAGGAATAATGAAACAATACAATGCACTCTTCTCACAAGAGTCTGTTGCACTATCCTGACTGTCTCACACTGATCTGGACAAAATTGGGCTAGTACTTAGCCAATTCTCAGCCTCTGCTCAGCCTACCTTTCTTACGCAATCCCTAGGAAATTAATCCCTATTATTTATGACAATTAGACTTCCTTGACTGCACAATACATCATGGGAAATCATATGGTGTTTTAACTGCATCTGGGAAGTTTACTAAAAATACAACTAATAGTTAACTTCCCTTTAACCTCGGTCTCAACTGGGTCTTCATCAGAACTGACATGCATGCAACTATTAATAGTAAATCACCAGTCACTTGACAGATCATTACATGTGAATTAAATCTAATTTAATTCACTTGACCTCTCACCAGTGCAACAATCAGTTACAACTAGTGAGACTGACTTTAACTCACTTAATTGAGTTAACTGATTTCTCATGCATTAAACTAATGCACTAACTACAACTTTGACTCAAAAACTAACAAAATCACTCTGCATGCCTCACCAACTACCCTCAAGTCGAAATTCATGAGCTAACTGATTCTATCACACTTATTTAACTATTACATGTGTTTATGAGATAAGATTAAAATTTATTGTCCAATTTAATTAAGGGAAAATTAAATTAGACACATTTCCAATTTAATTAATAAATTGTATTGTGCACTAATGTATCGCTAGGTCCCATAACTCTGTGACCTGTGTTCCCACACTAGTGTGTCTGCTGTCATGTTGTTTCTGGATGCCAATTTCATTGTTTCTTGTTGCAAATTTCAACATAGGATTTGTTGAATTGATAGAATGTCAAATTTTATTCATGGTCGTTGGTGTGGAAAAATGCATGGAGTACTTGATTTAGAAATTGGAGCTAGAATTTATTTTGTGTGATATAACAAGAATGTTTCAAAAGGCCAAACACAGGGTTTTGGTTATGTAGAAAATTATTATATTGATATCCATGAGTAGCTTGATTGAATCACATATATGGTTCACGTGTTTTGAACAACCAAACATTAATTGGGATCAACAACCATTTGATACTGAAGGCATCTCCCCATAGGCTAATTGTATATGAAGCACAAATATAAGAAGGTCTAGAAAATACTTGCAAGTAAATTTCAACATCATTAACATGGTTAAGGTCTTGAAGATACTTAGGATTTAACTCAGTATGTGATGAATGCATAGCAGTGTCATCTTCATGATTCAAGTAATTTTGGAAGTGGTTTATGATTCCATGCCCTATCTCAACTGCAATATAGTGGAAGTGAAGAAGAACAAAAAATGAATCAAATAGATAGTTGCGAGGATAATAGAAGAAATTCTCCAATCTATATAGATTGAATCTAGATAACTTGTAATCAATTTCTTGTAGTTTTGACCCATGCAATGCAAAAGGATTTTTCATTTCCATAGAGTATCAGGGGTATTTTGTGTCCTTTGTTTTTGGTCAATAGTGAAAATGTGAGTACTTGGATCTGTAACAAAGAAGTTGAAGAAGTGGTATAAGAAAATTTGAAGATTTCAATGTTTGCATGTGATCAAAGGAAAGAAAAAAATTAACAATATAGTCAAATAGCAAGGATTGATTCTAATCAATAAGTGCACCTAAAATATAAAGTGCTAAATCTACACAGTAATAGAAAGAATAATTCAAAACATAATGTAATCAAACAATAGGTTCATATGAGTACCTAATTCAGAGATGAAAAGGTTTTGAATTACTTAAAAACGGTATATATTTTACCATATCCTGAATATTACCCTAATTGGACAAGATTAAAAGACACATGTACTAATGACCAAGTTTCTTACATAATTGCTGCTAAGACTTTTAAATTCTTAAACAAAGGAAATGGATTTCCCAAGAAGACTAACTGCTTTATTTTTATGTGTCAATTGTTTCATTGTTATATTTTACCAAGGAAACAAGTTCCATGGCTATGAAGGAAGATCCCAAAAACATTCCCATGGTTTTGAAATATGTTATCGATATTCCAAGTACACATTGGAGAATTCTTACCAAGAATTCAAGAAATTGACTCCAAGCCCTATATCTCTGCTACAAATTAATTGTTAAGATACTATTCTTGTCCTTTTCATGTCCTTACAATGCAGACATTAATCAGAGAGCCAAACTTGCAAATTATGAATGCTAATAAAGAATATTACACTCTTTGGAATGATAGCAAATGCTTAAGATAATTGGGACATCATGCTTTGGAATATGTCAACTCAACATCGCAAAAATAAGTTATGGATTGCCTTATAAATTTTGACTCTCTTCCAGTATTGAAAAATAAACACTTCAAGCTTGCTAAGAGCTTTGGAATCTACTCCAACTTTTCTAAAAACTCATGAAGAGCGCAAGGATAAATTATGAAATTGCTAGCTCAATTGGACACATCATTGCAGGTATGTTCTGACTACTCATTTATGCCAAAACAATAGACATTGCAGCACATTGTATTTCATAGTTATTTTTGGCTATATGAGAGAGACCATACTAGAATATTCATTGCAGTCATAGTTGATTATGATTACATAGCCTCTCCAGTGAATAGGAGTTATGACTATTAGACCAGGGAAAGTATGCAGGATGGATCAGGATGCTTGATTAAAAAAAAAGTTATTTCTTCTAAAGCTTGCATATTTTTTTTCTACTTTGTTATTGAATTATGTTCCCAAGACTGAACTTAACACTTAGAGAGTTCAATCCACATTTTCCCTCTTGCTATAAATTGCTACATATTAGTTGCTTAGTAAAAGTGTTGACACAACCAAAATATTCCCATGTTAACACACCAGTGAAACAAGATTCAATAGACCCAAAGAGTCTACTTGGCCCAGAGCTTAAACAAGTCAAGACTGCTCAACCTTAATTAACTAGTTTCACTTTGACCAACATTTATTGAAAATGTAACCGTGGCACCATATTATAAAGATTTTCGAATTAATGTGAAATATTATAATGTATGAAAACCGTTATTTCCCTGAACATATCAAATGAGGTAATATCCAAGTAAAAACTATACAAATCTGATTGTACATAGGAATTTTCCTAATTATAATCTTTTCAATCCAGCATATCCCCACGAGCAAAGACAACATCGAGCATTGGAGAATCCTTTTCCAAGTGGAACACAACATAGAAAATTACAAAGCAAAATTTACACTACCTTTGAACTTCCAAGTTGAATTTCGCTTAGCAAACAAAGTTCGTGAGGGTTTGTCGATTGAATTTTCAAATTTTAGAACTGCAATAATAGGCGAGTAGATTACCAAAAGAAAATCACTGAGTAATAATCAAGCAATAGATCAACTACTGTGATTCGAATCAAAAATATCTGAACACAAATATTTTCTAATTTAAACAACATTAAACTCACTATCTCTATTAACATTTAAGCAAAAAATAGTTAAAATATGTCATCTTCTTCAATCCTTATGGTTCAAAAAAAAAAAGATCCTCTCCAAAGCTTCACTAAGCAAACAAACCTATACTCTAAATTCCCTCATTACTGTAACCCTAATTCAACATAGCTTCAAATTTCTAGAACAACAATAACAAACGAGCATATTCCCAAAATAAAACCACCCAATAATAATCAAGAAATAGATCAACTAGTGACATTTCAATCACAAATATTTTGATTTAAATGTCATGAAACTCAGTGTATTTATTGACACTCATGGAAAATTAGTTAAAACAAGTCATCTTCTTTAATCCTTATGGTTACAAAAAATAAAATTCCTCTTCCAAAGCATCATTGAGCAGACAAAACCTATACTCTAAATTGTCTCATTACTATAGCCCTAATTCAACATAGTTGGAGTCGTAGAGCAGATATGGAATGAATAAAACTCACCAAATAAATGAATACAGAAAATTAAAGTGAATATTTTACAAATTAGCATATTTTATTGCCAATTCTTAAAAAAATTCTCCTACGTCAGCAGATGACCTTGTAAAATTATTGCTATCGCTGTCAAAGCAGGCCAATTTGACAATGAGAACCAACAGTTGTTTCAAAACCTCTTATATGTAGCAAGGGGTGAATGAATGAATATGGGTTACACTTTTGGGCTAAATGTAGCGATGAAATTTTAAAATTTTACTCTTTTTCGAATTGAATCCCTCAAAATTCATATAAGCTGTTGGAAATACTAAGAGGGGGGGTGAATCAGTATTCCTTTCAATTAGAGAATTAGTTAATCTTCAATTATTATCAGTGTTTGTACAATGATAGCAGCAAACAAAAGGAACACAAATGCACATAGTTTTTAAGGTGGAAACCCACTTCAGGAGAAAAACCACCTAATGCTTTTCTAATAATTCTTTAATATTCAACTCCAATTGAAAATAAAGCTCCAACTTCCTAGAATCCAGAAAAGCATTCTTCTCCAGCTCCCACTGGATGGATGCTCCAATGCCCGAGATTCTTCAGTATTCAACTGAACGGATGCCTCGACACCCAATAAGCTACAACTCACCCTAGCACCACCCTACCACCTTATATAGGAATAAAAGAAGAATGGACTCTCGTACCAGGGAAAATGGTCCACTTTACAATGATATAGAATGATGTAGGAGAAGAAGACACACTAGACCATAACCCCAACTATGACATAACCAACTAATGATGATCCTAGACCTCCCGACACTATCTCTTCAACTCTTGGCAGATAGATACTAGAACAATTTTTACAATAATGTATTTACAATGACTTAGTACAATGATACCTTTACAATGACTGTATGCAGTGTTGCCCACTTGAAGACTTCATGTGATGAACTTCTTGCTGCTGTTCTCCAGCTTGGTTTCTACTCTTATCATGCTACCCTATGCTGCACCTTGCTTTTCTTTTTTTCCCTAGAAAGTATGGTCCTTTGCAGCCCTTGACAACACATGATCTAGCTTTTTCTTGCCTTCTAGGAGCTTGATATTGAATCTGGTGTATCTCTATTATTTCAGATCCCCAATATCTGATTTTCAGTCCTGTAGTAGTACTCTGAGTCGTATTTCCAATGCCATAGGTTTGACCCAATTTGGATTCTTCAAGGGATATTTATGACGATTTTCCCGAGGTCATTTCTTTGAGATGAATTTCAAGAGCCTGCAAAAACACTGACTTCCACAGATCATATCTCCGAAAATATTGCACACCTTGATCTAAAATTTTCACAGGATATTTCTCAGGATTTCTGCTTCGTCTCACAAAATTTTTAGCTTCTGAAACTTCTTAGAAACAAAGTTAGAGCGAAAATTCTACGATGACCTGTTTCAGATATCGAAATCTCTTGCATAAGGAGGATATGAGGATCACAATTTATATAAGTGCTTAGGTTGAGAGGGGCTTCAACAAGTGAACGTCCGAGGGATTTTACGAGCTTAAAAAATATTAATTATGACTTTTCAATGACCCATGCCACAACCCCATGAGGTTTTAGCCCACTAACTGGGGTTACAAACTTCAAACATGAATATCTCTCAAACCGTGAAGAATTACGTGGTGTGCCATATATCAACGGAAACATCTCGACAAGAAGAAACCATCAAAAGAATTATTGACCCAAAATATAGTAATTTGGTAGGTCAAAATTCCCATGCAATATTGGGGTAGCCCCTAGTGCTGCTTGGGTTGACATCAATGACAACCACTGATCAACAGTCTCCCCCTTTGGCATTGATGGCAACACAAGTACTCCCCCTGTGATCATGACACCTCTTCCTACAACAATCTCTCCCCCTTTGACATCAATGGAAAAGGGTAACTTCCCCTTACACACAACCATCCTGTGGACCTGTACACACTTCCACTACCCCTTTATATTATGAATAAGGAAAATCTAATGAGAACTTGGGAGAATCCCAAGCTTCTGGCAAAGATATTCAAATGCTTCATGAGGTAAAGGTTTAGTGAAGATATCAGTGATTTGTTCTTTTGTACCAACATACTGAAGTTTGATATTCTTTTCAGCAACTTTTTCTCTAAAAAAATTATATTTTATTAGAATGTGTTTTGTTTTTGAATGCATGACAGGATTCTTGGAGATGCTGATGGCACTAGTGTTGTCACAGAATATGGGAATAGGCTCACTGAATTGTACTTGAACATCTTGCAAAGTTTTTTTCATCCAAAGGACTTGAGTACAACATGATGCCGCTGTAATGTATTCTGCTTCCACTATAGATAATGAGATTGAGGTTTTCTTTTTGCTCAACCATGATACGAGACAACCACCTAGATAGAATGCTACTCCACTAGTACTCTTTTGACGGCAATAATATGTGATTCTTTTGGTGCTGCTTGGAATCTTGCTACTTGTCCAACTGCTTGCATAACATCTGGCTAGGAGGATGTTACATATAGAAGACTACCAATCATAGATCTGTACAACCTTTGATCCACATCCTTAGATGATTCGTCTATGCTCAATTTGCAACCTGTTACCATCGAAGTAAGGATGGGTTTGCAATCTTCCATTTTTAATTTCTTGAGCATTTCCTTGATGTACTTGGCTTGACATATAAATATTCCTTTCTCTTGCTGAGATATTTGAAGCCCTAAGAAGTATGTCAACTCACCAAGTAAAGACATCTCGAACTCACTTTGCATCTTTGTAGAAAATTTCTTACTTAGTCGATCATCATTGCTACCAAATATTATATCATCCACATATACCTCAACGATTGTTAAATTATCTTTATCTATTTGTACATAAAGATTGCTATCAATAGTACCTTTCTTGAACCCTTGTTGACGTAGATATCCATCAAAATGAGCATACCATGCTCTGGGAGCTTGCTTGAGACCATATATAGCCTTCTTTAACTTGCAAACATAGCCTTCTTTTTCTGATAGTAGAAAACCTTCAGGTTGTTCGATGTAAACTTCTTCTTCTAATTCTCCATTTAGAAATGTTGACTTAACATCCATTTGGTAGACTTTGATTTTTCTTGAACATGCATAGGCGAGAAACATTCGGATGGCTTCCATTCTGGAAACTGGTGCAAATGTTTCATCGAAATCAATTCCTTCCACTTGTGCATAGCCTTTTCAAACCAATATTGCATTGTTTCTGGTAAACTATCCATCTTCATTCAATTTGTTCCTGAACACCCATTTAGTCCCAATGATATTTTTATCTTTTGGTCATGGAATTAATTCCCACGTGTTATTCTTCTTGATTTGATCCAATTATTCAATCATAGCTGTTATCCAATGTTCATTCTGGCTAGCTTACCCAAAACTACTAGCCTCAAAGGTTGCTATAAAAGCAATGTGAGCTTGTTGTGATGAATGAAGTTGTCGACCTTCATTTATGTCACCAATGATTTGATTTGATGGATGGTTCTTTTGAATCCATTCTTTTGTTCTCCTTGGAGGAGCTTCTTGTTGTTGTTTGGGTATATCTTGATGATCATTATTTACTTCTTCCTGGTTGATAGTTGCTTCTTGTTCTAGAATTTTATCTATGTCTTTTTCAGCCTCTGTCTCAAGTTTCAAAGATTCTAGATCCTCATCATTATTTGCTAGAACACCATCTTCATCAAATGTAACATTTATTCTCTCCACTATCTATTTTTGTCTTAGATTATAACATTTATAGGCCTTTATTTTGCGTGACTAACCAACAAAGATACCTTCATCAACACGTAATACAAACTTACCCAAATTTTGATCTTCTCTTTTGATATAACATTTTCTTCCGAAGATTATGAAATATTTTACATTAGCTGGTTTCCTTTCCATAATTCATATGGCATCTTGTTGCAATCATTTCTGAGAAGACTTTGGTTGATAATGAAGACTGCCGTATCAATTGCTTGAACCCCAGAATTTTTCATCCAATTTTGAGTCCTTCAACATTGTTCTACCCATTTCCTATACAGTTATGTTCTTTCTTTCAGTAACTCCATTTTGCTGAGGTGTTCGTGCTGTTGAAAATTGTCTTTTTATTCCATTCTCGTCATAGTATTGTTGAAATAATTTGGAAGTGAATTCTCTGCTATTATCTGATCTTAGAAAAATTATTTTCAAATCAGTTTCATTTTCGACCAATTCCTTGTAGATCTTAAAGCACTCGAATGCTTCAGGTTTTTTCTTTAGGAAACTGACGGATGTCATCCTGGTATAGTCATCTACCATTAACATGAAATATAATTCTCCATCTAAGCCTTTTGTTCTCATAAGACCACATAGATCAGTATGTATCAATTCCAATGGATGTGATGTAAAGTGTTATTTTGTTTTAAATTGGACTTTTGTCTGCTTGCCGTGCCAACAGACCTCACATAGTGTGTTGTAAGGTTTTGATATTTTCAAAATTTCTCGTATTGCTTCATTTTTGCTTATCCTGAAAAGATTGTCAAAGTTTATGTGACCCACTCGTTTGTGCCATAACCAGCTTTCATCTTCTTTAGCTAGTAGACATGCTTTAGTTGCTTCATCCAGAACATATATGTCGTTTGGAGCTCAACTTGCTATTGCCACAATTTTACCATACTTTCCTTTCCTAATTTCACATTTTGTGGAGTTGAATAGCATTGTGTGTCCTTGATCACACATTTTTCCAACACTAAGCAGATTGTGATTCATGTTTTCAACCAATAGAACATTCTTGGCTATAACATCTTTGCTTCCGAGAGCGATGGTACCTGATCCTATAACATTTGAAGATCCATCATTTCCAAAGGATACGGTTCCATCCTTCTTCTCTTTCAGATATTAAAATTTCCTTCTATCTCCAGTCATATGCGTTGAGCAACCGCTATCAACATACCACACATCTTTGTTGTTTTGAGCCTTGAGAGTGAGAGCACAATTATCAGTGTTCTTCTTCTTCCATGTTCGTTCATTCTATGGCTTCAAAGATTCTTCTGGAGGATTTTCAAGTCTGCAATCTCTGGCTATGTGTCCAAAGTCCTGACATTTGTAACATTTCATTTTATTTCTTAAATTTTCAAATCTATTGATGTTTCGTTGAGCCCTGGGAGGTTCATATTTGAAGGACTTCCTGGAATTGTATTGGTTCCTAGGGTACGTGCAACATTCTACAGCTTTATGACCAAATTTTCCACATGAATAACAATAGCGATCAAAAATATGTTGGTACCTAGATGGAAATATTCGTTGATGAATCATCTTCCAAGGATGTGCTTGCGAATCTTATCCAATGAAGTCTACATGCATGTCAGATCTCATAGGTTCATTGTATTTTGTTGTAGAAGGTCCTGCTTCTTCTTCTTTGTAACCGAGGCTAGTTCTGTCGTTGTAAGATCGTTGATTGTTGATGATTTCTTCCAATTCCCTTGAGCTGTTAGCATAGTTTTGGACAGTTTTTCCCTTCTTCACTTCCTTGCGTGGTGAGACTACTTTAGCTTCTAATGCTTCCATTTCTTGGTTTCTTTCTTCCAACTTCTTTTGAAGTGACTCTTCAATACATTTGTGCTCTTCAACTTCAATTTTGAGACCTTGAACTTGTTCTTCAAGAGTATTGGAACGGATCTTCTCTGCCTTGAGCTCTTTTATAAGCTTAACTGCTTCCTTAGAAAATTCTTCTATGGTCAATCCTTCTTCTTCATTGTTTGATACCTCTTGTTTATTGTGCTTGGCCATAAACAATACTCTCTCATTGGCTTCTTCTTTGTTGTCATTGTCTTCATTGGATGATGAGCTATCTTCTTTAGAGAGAAAGTTCCTTTTGGATCTTTGCTTTTTGAATTTCTTAAAGCCTTTCTTTCCTTTTGAGTTGCCATCACTTCTGTTCGGACATTTTTCTGCGAAATTCCCAACCTCACAACAGCCGAAACATATCAATCGAAGTTTACCTTTGAATTTTCCCTTACCAATTTTTAGTTTTCTCACAAAGTAAGCATATTCTTCATCTGAAAGACCTTCTCCATCATCTCCCTTTTATTCACACTTGCGGGTGCATGTCTTTTCAATTGAAGGTTGTTTTTCCTTATTGGTTTTCATAGATGCAACGAACGTAGTTTCTAGATGCGAACTACCCTCTTCTTCATCAAGTCTCATTTCATATGCTATGAGAACTCCACGTAATTCCTCTTTGTTGAGTTTGTCCAGATTTGCACTATATTCTAAGACCGATACCTTTGGGTTGAATCTCCCTGGTAACGTTCTAAGAATCTTTCGTATAATAGTCTTCTTGTCAACTGGCTCTCCTAATCCTTCCAGAGTATTGGTTATTTCATCAACGTATTGGAAGTATGCAGCAATGTTGCAATCTTCTTTCATTCTGAGTTGCTCAAATTTTTCTTTATAGATTTGAAGCTTTGCTTCTTTGACATTTGAGTCACCTGCATATATATTCTCAAGCTTGTTCCATACATTTTGGGCGATTTTACAACCCAACACTTTATGATAAGCAGATTAAATAAGTCCTTTGATAATAACATTCTTTTCTTTTGCATCATTTACCAAATTATTCTTACCGTTTTCATCCACAGTTGATGTAAATCCATTTTGAATAATGTCCCATACTTCGTAACCTTGCGCCAAGAGATAGACCTCCATTCTTCCTTTCCAGAGTGCATAATTATTTTCATTGAATAGAGGTACACCATTCTTGGTATTGTCCATGACCTCCTTCCAGCTGTTAAACTGCTATTGAAGGAACCAAGCTCTGATACCAATTGTTGGAAATACTGAGAGGGGGGGTGAATCAGTGTTCCTTTCAATTAGAGCATTAGTTAATCTTCAATTATTATCAGTGTTTGTACAATGATAGCAACAAACAAAAGGAACATAAATGCATATATTTTTTAAGGTGGAAACCCACTCCGAGACAAAAACCACCTAATTCTTTTCTAATAATTCTTTAATATTCAACTCCAATTGAAAATAAAGCTCCAACTTCCTAGAATCCAGAAAAGCATTCTTCTCCAGCTCCCACTAGATGGACACTCCAACGCTTGAGATTATTTAGTGGTCAACTGAACGGATGCCCCAATACCCAATGAGCTACAACTCACCCTAGCATCACCCTACCACCTTATAGAAGAATAAAAGAAGAATCGACTCCTGTACCAGGGAAAATGGTCCACTTTACAATGATATAGAATGATGTAGAAGAAGAATACACACTAGACCATAACCCCAACTATGACATAACCACCTAATGATGATCCTAGACCTCCCGACACTATCTCTTCAACTCTTGGCAGATAGATACTAGAACAATTTTTAAAATAATGTATTTACAATGACTTAGTACAATGATACCTTTACAATGACTGTATGCACTTCTGCCCACTTGAAGACTTCATGTGGTGAACTTCTTGCTGCTGTTCTGCACCTTGGTTTCTGCTCTTGTCATACTACCCTCTACTGCACCTTGCTTTTCTTTGCTACCCTAGAAATTCTGGTCCTTTGCAGCCCTTGACAACACATGATCTAGCTTTCTCTTTCCTTCTAGGAGCTCGATATTGAATCTGGTGTATCTTTGTTATTTCAGATCCCCAATATCTGATTTTTAGTCCTGCAGTAGTCCTCTGAGTCATCTTTCCAATGCCACAGGTCTAACCCAATTTGGATTCTTCAAGAGATAGTTATGACAATTTTACCAATGTCACTTCTTTGAGATGAATTTCAGGAGCCTGCAACAACACTGACTTCCACAGATCATATATCCGAAAATATTGCGCACCTTGATCTGAAATTTTCACAAGAGCTTTCTAAGGATCTTGGCTTCACCTCATAAAAATTTCAGCTTCTGAAACTTTGTAGAAGCAAAGTTAGAGCGAAAATTCCACGATGACCTGTTTCAGATAGCGAAATCCCTTGCATAAGGAGGATATGAGGATCACAATTTATATAAATGCTTAGGTTGAGAGTGGCTTCAACAAGTGAATGTGGGAGGGATTTTAGGAGCTTTAAAAATATTAATTATGACTTTTCAATGACCCATGCCACAACCCCATGGGGTATTAGCCCACTAATTGGGGTTACAAACTTCAAACATGAATATCTCTCAAACCACGAATAATTACGTGGCGTGCCATATATCAACGAAAACATCTTGGCAAGAAGAAACCATCAAAATAATTCCTGACCCGGAATATAGTAATTTGGTAGGTCAAAATTCCCATGCAATATTGGGTAGCCCCTGGTGCTGCTTGGGTTGACATCAATGACAACCGCTGATCAACATAAGCATTGTGACTTTTGATTTGGAGTAAAAATACAATTTTTGGAGAATTATGTTGTTGTCCTATCAATATTTTTTGCAAAAAAAATTAGTATCGTATAATATGTTAATTTTCCAGTAAATAAAATGCTTGTCCTTACAAATTTTTGGACATATTAAGAGGTATGTGTGTGTTGACCTAGCATAACTTAGTCTAAAATATGTAATTTTTAATATATAAGCATGATCTATAGAGAGAGAACTAAGTTTTTCATATTTTTTTAATGTAAAATTATATTTACACCGAAGGTGTTCTCTTTGTGGGCTTGGAGTGAGCAGACACTGTTCACCCCAACCAATAGCAACCTTTCATTTTCGTCGTTCCAGCAAAACCAATTGCAAATTTACATTTTTTTCGTCTTACGTTCTGTGAAAATCTGCCACGTGGAAATGTTCGTGAGTTATTAACCTTCACTTGGCATTCACTTGGTACAGGGTTCGACTCTTCGTTTGTTACAGGTTTTAATTCTCAGCCCCTTCGACTCTCAACCCCTTCGCTTGGTCTAGGTTCGAATCTTGTTGGGTTCATGAGCTATTAACCTTCACTTGGTATAGGGTTCAATTCTCAACCCCTTCACTTGGTCCAAATTCGAATCTCATTTACTTTGTAGCGTACAAATTCGACTCTCGTTTGTTTTTCCCAAGAAAGAGACAAATATGAAAATGATTCCCACACACTGATCTCCACAATGCAACTAGCTGGATTCATTTGTTTTTTTTTCTCTTTTTCTACACAAAAAATCACCGTCGGTTTGAATTCTTTGTTCTTCATTCTTATTGTTGGAGTTATGGATGTAATATAATATGCACTAGAGACTGAATGTTGAAAAACACATCAATTTATATCTTCTCCATGTCAGATACAATGCATTTGACTCTATCTCCAAAAATCCAAAAATGGGTGTCCCACTCTAATTTCTCTTGTTAAAATTTAGCTTAATGTACACAACAACTCAGCTGGGTCATATAAAATCAAGGGATTGTAATCTAATATGCACTAGAGACAGAAAGTTGAAAAACACATCAATTTATATCCTCTCCATGTCAGATACAATGGATTTGATTGTATCTCCAAAAATCCCACTTTAACTTCTCTTGTTAAAATTGAGCTTAATGTACACAACAACTCAACTGAGTCATAGCAAATTAAGGGCTGAATGAGGCAACTTATCTTATTCATCACCAATTTCAACCACCTTTGTTTCAAAACCAATCAGAGTTGCTCAATTCTAATAACACAAACTTATTAGTGATATATGTAACACTCTCAATCAAGGAAATATATACAATTAAACCAAAAAATAATCCAAGAGAATATGGAAAACTACATTCCTGACCTTGAGAAGTCTGGATGGTAGTGGAGTCTTAAAGTAGTTCTTATAACTCTGCTTCAGCATATTATGCAACATTTTCAAACCATTTGCACTAGAGACTATGGTGAGGGTTTAGAGACTTGGATGTATCAAATTATTTGAGAATACTGAAACTAGAGATATTAAGTCTACAACTTCAATGTGCATATCAAACATGGAAAACATGGTTGATGTTATCAATACGATAACAATTTGGGTGTAGCTCATCCACAACGAGGAAATATTGACCGATGGAAGAATTTGTATTTGTCACTCCAGTCATTGAATTTAAATACGCATAATAAAGATAATGTCCCAACAAATTGCAAACATACATAAATTACCAATCTTGTCCCAGCCTATTACAAGCATACATAAATTACCAATCCTTAGACTTAGGAGTATTACCAATCCTGGCAGCAATTGGATTCATCATCAACATCAACACGATGATGACAATTTATACACAAAAATTCCATAATGTAAGGTGTTGTGGTGGCCTGCCAAGCCGCAAAATAAACCTGAAAATAATTGTGATGAATAACAAGGAGCCCTTGAGAAAATTCACAGAAATATATTCATTATGACATGTTCTTCTGTTGTAAAAATAAACCCCAAAGGAAATGTTATGACCATATATTTATTGTGATTTCTTTGCACAATGCCATGAGCATGGCCACAACAATGAAAATAATCATTCACAGTAAATAGTTTGATTTATTAGTCGGAGTTATTGTCCCAGCTCTTTCTTCATAAGTTTTCCTTCTCAAACAAAAAATGGGAACACAGATTAATTAATGGAATTTAAACGTGTTTGGAATAATGTGACTGTTTTTTTTTCACATGAATATACTAAACTAATTTCAATAGTAATGGGCTCTCTTAAGTTCATGAATTATTACCCAAACAAAATTTTGAGAAAAATATTGCAGCAAACGATAAATGAAAAAATTGGCATGTTTTATGGCTTGTTCTTCCTGTAAATAATAATAATAATAATAATAAAACTATTTGCATAAAATTTTTGCAATCTTGTTGAATTTGCATATTAGTGCTAGCCTACTTGGATCCATAGTGCATGGCCATGTCCACTGAAGACAAAACACATCAATAACATTGCCTGGCACTCTTCCTACCACCAGGGGATCTGTGGAACATCGAGCCATTGCATAGATGAATCCCAATTTTCTTCCTTCACCTTCCTCTCAACAAAATTCAAAGTCAATTCGATTCAACTTAAGTGGCTAATATAACTGTTGTGCTCTAGAAATTCCTTTTCTTTTACAAAACCATCATCTCATTTCACTCATCTTTCATCAACTCATAAGCATAAAATCAATGAAGAATGATTAGGATTGTCTTAAGGATACATGCAATTGATTAACATGTTGTATTTTTATGATTTTTGTTGTTTTAATAATTTTGTGCAGTATAGCTACAAAATACAGACATTTCGTAGCTGGTCAGGCGTTCCGCAGTGATTTTTGTGTTTGAATATGATACAGGTGTCAGTTAAAGAAATGGCTTATATGGGTAGTTCCAGAATTCGTCCTACATGATTTCTTCCTATCCACAAGGACCAAATCGACGATTGAAGGAGTCTAATCCAATAGTCAAAGCTGAGGTCAAAGAGACCGTTTTACACAAAAATTAGGACTCTTGATTTGCTCCGTAGCAAATCATGAGTCCTAAGAGTCCCAGTTTGATTATAATTTGAAGTTACACCTGTAGCTATTCCTATTCGAAGTTAGTTGTGAAATTTACTTATAAATAGAGGTTTTGTAGAACCAAGAACAAGTTAGTTGTTAATAGCATAAGTTCAGAAGTACAATGTGATACTATGTTTTATCAAACTCTGTTTTTAATTAAAGGAGATCAATTCTTTGATGTTGTTTTGATCACATGTTCAAGGAGCTAAGGAATTCACCAAATTGGTAGCAGAGGGCCCCTGCTGCTAAGGAGGATTTTATGCTTTCTATCTAGGTTTATTTCAGTTTCTTTGTTTAGTATTTCTTTCTGCTTATGCTCAAGTTTATTGCTTTCATAATTGACAATTTATGCATCCAACTGAGTAAAAACCATTTGTCTACATTACCAAATCTTTATCACTGAATGGTTAGTGACTTATAGGTACAGTGATTGTTTAGATTTCATTTACTACTTTCATAGTTGACAATTACTATGTCCAACTGAGTAAAAACCATTTGTCTACATTACCAAATCTTTATCACTGAATGATTAGGGACTTATAGGTATAGTGATTGTTTAGATTTCATTTACTGCTTTCATAGTTGACAATCACTGTGTCCAACTGAGTAAAAACCATTTGTCTACATTACCAACTCTTTATCACTGAATGGTTAGTGACTTATAGGTACAGTGATTGTTTAGATTCCATTTACTGCTTTCATAATTGACAATTGTTGTGTCCAACTGAGTAAAAAAAAATTGTCTATATTACCAAATCTTTACAACTGAATGTTTAGTGACTTACAGGTACAGTGATTGGTTAGATTTCATTTATTGTCTTTCATAGTTGACAATTGCTGTGTTCAACCAAGTAAAAGTCATTTTTTCTATTTTCAAATCTTATATTAAAATGGTTAGTGACTTATAGAAACAGTAATTGTTTAGCATTTTTATTCTTTCTTTCATTCACTTAATTAGTTGTAGTTAGAAGATCCTCATTCCATTGCAACTAATAATCTCTTTAAAGGACATTCTAATTGAAACTGAATCTGAATATGATTTGCAAGAATGGCTAGATGATTAGATTCAATGCAATGTTTGAGTTATCAATTGCATTTCATGTTTTCATTTCTTAAATCTCAATTGAGTTATAGATCCATGGATTAGGTTTATTCACTAATTGAAACACTTGTTTTATCTTTTTAATTAGAACTAGACCTTAGAACTTGTCTGTAAAACTCTAATTTCTTTATAGGAAGTTAACTAGTTTTATACATTCCCTTTTCTTCATTTTTAATTAGATTTATTCTCACTTTTCAAACTAGGATAACGCACTAAAGACTAAAAATACAAAATCCCCAAAAAATTAAGAAAAACATCAAAACAACAAATTAAGGAAAAGGACACTTAGGCACATATAGTGCACTACACTTCATCAAAGTTACAAGCCCTCATTGATAATTAACGGAAGCAATTTAGGAACACTAAATTGACTAAACAGTAGCCTAGGTGTCTTATGCCATGTAAATTAATGGAATAAATTAGGAGGTCTACCATGTTACCTCGTTGTGACTGGGTACCCAAATTTTATAAAAAATTTCTTTTTTTGTGGGGATATTTTTTAAATCAAATTGAGTATGAAATTTATTAAAGTAATTTAATTGTCTAGTAAATTTATATTTAATTATGGAAATTATTTAAGGGATTTTCATTTATTCAATTAAAGTTTTAATGTAATGGACCAATTTAAAATTGGTAAAATTTTAAGAAACAAGTCTTAAAAATTAGGTTATAATGTAATTTTGATTATTTAAATTTTTATGATTTTATAAAAAAAATAGAAATATCATCGTTTTATTTTATATAAAAACCATAAATTAAATCCAATTATTTATTTAGGAAAAAAAAAAAAAACCAACTAATTTTGTAAAAAAACTTCACATTTTATATCAACATAGTTTAAACAAATTTTGGAAAAACCTTCACATTTTACATTAATATAGTTTAAAATTTTATCTAAAAACTATTTATTTTACACTTATTAATTTCTACGTATAAATATAATCCATTCATATAATATGGAATTTCTTAAAAAAAAAAAAGTTCAGATACTCATTTTAATTAAAATAAAGTACATGAAAACTTGAATATTATTTGTAAATCCACTTTAGTTAAAATAGAAGATAATGATAAAATAATGAAATGCAAAAAAATACCTTTTAAGAGATGTTGCAGTAAAATAGATGACGAAGATGAAGTAGTAAAATAGACATAAAAATTTTCACCTCATGGAAGATTGCTATTTAAAAAAAATGGTTTAAAGGTCCCTTTTCATTTTATACTTCCCATTTACATGGAAAAAAATTGATTCTTTAAGAATTTTTAACCTCTTTTTAATAACTATCCATTGTTGTGATTCCTTATTAAAAACAGTTGCAATTACTCATTGTAACTCATCAACACAAGGGGCAAGAGGATGACAAAAAGTTGTCTATGAAAAGTACGAATAAGAAAATTTGTTGAATTATCTTATATTTTTAATATAATTTTAATTTTATAATTATTAAATATTTTTATATTTATATAAAATTATTTTATATTTCTATTTAATTTTATGAAGAATTTTTTCGGTAATAATCATATTCAAATAAACATTGTTGACGTGTTTCGAATCAACCAGTGTGGTTCATCATCAAGACTAGGTGAGAGATTAGATCCGAACATTGAATTTAAATAAATGCAAAAATGGCTAAACTAGCCATTAGGATAACGACTAGTTTAACTATGAAATTTAATAATCGCTTGTTCCATTTTAATTAATTTAATTATTTACTTAATTATTAAATAAAATTATAATGAGTAGTTCTATTTAATTAATTTAAAAGTTTAAGAAAATATATTTATAAATCTTTATATTTTGTTTTATTTTATTTAGTTAATTAATTAATTATTAGTATTATTATTATTATTATTGTTATAATTTATTTATTTATTAATTCCTTATTATTTAATTATTTATTACCTATTATATTTTAGTATTTTTATTTATTTAACTAAATGTGAATTTGTAATCTTATTATTCTCTTTCTTTAATAAAAATAAATAAATAAAATAAAAATAAAAATAATATATATATATATATTATTCTCCTTTCTCTATTAAATAATAATAATAATAATAATAATAAATTAAATAAATAAAAAATAAAAATAAAAATAAAACATAAAATAAACATAATAATAATAATAATAATAATAAATATATATATAGAATCTATTTATTTATTTATTTATTTTTATTATTATAGACCATTAAGAATATAGGGCAGGGATCCAACACCTGCTTATATTTCAGTCGTCATCTCTATTGAGATTTACAGATTTTTTTTCAATTTCTAAGGCCTCTCTTAACTTCCGATGATGGAAATGGTCAATCCTTGTAGAAATTTGCTGAATAATGATTAATTATCCACCGAGACTATCCTGATCACATACAATTCGAATTTATATGCAACACATAATCTCTTCCACTCAGATCATCACACATGCGGAAAATAAATCAAGTGATAACACATCAAATCATCATACACATTAACACAGTATGTATGGGGAAAGCTTATAGCTGAAAACCCCGCAGCTATTGTGTATATTATAATGGAGAAATCAAGTAACAAACTCAATACAATACTCCTCACAAGTACTCAGTACTTTCTCATACAGTTACCCACAATCTAGCTCAGTTTTGAACAGGTTACTGGTTCAAAACTCACCGCCAATTGCCTTGCCTCTATTGCGCAATCTAGGCCTATCTATATAGAGATCCAAGGTTCGAATCTCCTTGGCTTGACTGCGCAATTATCATGGACAAATCCTCCAAGTGTGGTGCAATTCTCATGCACAACTGATGTCGCCACCGATAGCTAACTCCACCCTTTCATCTACCTCTTTCACTGGTCTCCACTGAACTGATCATGCACTGTAGTGAACTGATGTGTTCTTGAGTTGAATAATGAGTTACTAATTAATTAATTAATTAATATTTAATTCACTCCACTCATAACTAATTGATTAGCTAGTTAAACTAATCTCAACTAGTTCAACTAAAATAAACAGAACACAACTCCACTAGTTGTCTCATTAACTCCACCAAAATTCTGCCACTGAAGTCCTAACTGAAGTCAACCATGCATGATGCCATCAAACCCTTGGGAATAGCGTAATTCCTCTGTCAGATGCATGAGCCACTTCCAAGGCTCGAACTGAAGTGCTCCAAGAGAGTAAATTGTTGTTTAGAGTCCAAATATTATTAAGGGTAAATAATATTTGACTTCCTTATTTTTAGGATAGGCAGTCTAAAAAATAGACATCGACCTATCGACCTATAGGTCAAAAAATAGAGGTCCATCTATTTTTACCAACATGATCAATACTCCAAGAATAACATACTGCAACCCCTGGACCACGCTCCATATGTCTAAAAATAGACATAGTCTAAAAATAGACTTTGCGCCAGAATTTGCCTGCGGGCCCACTTAGTGAAGGCGACTTCATTTCACTAAGCTCCATCATCTTGCCGCATTCTCAACACTCCCTCTCAGCAAGATATGGATTATCTGCAACCCCTATCCTGCCTCTGTGGAATTCGAACTTGCTCCTGGTGAGCGCCTTCGTCAGGATGTCGGCATCCCGATCCTCCGTGGGAACATATGAAAGCATCATGATTCTCCGCTGAACACAATCTCTGATATGATGGTACCTGATGTCGATGTGTTTGGATCTATCATGAAATACCGGATTAGCCGAGAGTTTAATGCAACTCTGGTTATCACAGTAAATCACAGTAGGCTCCAAATGCAACCCGAACAATCCAACGAGGATCTTCCTCATCCAAATAGCCTCGCATGCAGCCAAGCTTGCTGCCATGTACTCGGCCTCTGCTGAACTGAGTGCCACGGATCTTTGCTTCCTGCTGTACCAGGAAACTGTTGTCGACCCAATGCTGAAAACTCCTCCAGAAGTGCTCTTTCGGTCCGTTGGACTCCCTGCCCAATCTGCATCAGTGAAGCCAGAAAGCTTCGCTCCATCCTCCTGTCTGTACCATAGACCATATCCCCATGTGCCTCTAATATAGCGCAATACATGCTTGCCTGCCTTCCAAAAGAGCTTGGTAGGCTTAACCATAGCTTGCGAAAGCTGGTTAACTGCATAGCATATATCGGGTCGTGTATTGACCAGATACATAAGTGACCCCACCAACTATCGATAGACAGTGGCATCCACTACCTCCACTGAAGTAGCATCCTCCTTCCTCCAACCACCAGGAAGAGGAGTGTCAACAGGCTTGCAGCCTTGCATGTTGAACCTCTCCAGAATCTCCCGGGCATACTTGCCCCGAGAAACAAACAGTCCTCCGCTGCGCTGCCAAATCTCCAATCCCAGGAAATAATGAAGGATGCCCAAGTCCTTCATCTCAAACTCTCATGCAAGATCCTCCTTGCATGAAAGTATCAACTACTCATCGCCAATCAAAATCAGATCATCTACATACAGTACGATGATCAACAGCTTCCCCTCCACCACAATCTGGTACAGGTTTGGATCCGCCTCACTCTTGGAGAATCCAAGCCCGGTGAAGTAGCCGTCTATCCGAGTGTACCAAGCACGAGGTGCTTGCTTCAGCCCGTACAGTGCTCTCTTGAGTCGGCACACATGCGACTCACTGCTGAAGATCTCAAAACCTTCAGGTTGCTCTATGTACACCTCTTCCTCAATAACTCCATTGAGGAATGCAGTCTTCACATCCATCTGATGAATGTGCCACCCCATCTGCGCTGAGAGAGCAAGGATCGTCCGTATGGAAGAGTACCTTGCGACAGGTGCAAAGGTCTTCTCATAGTCAATCCCCTCGATCTGTGAAAAGCCACGGGCGAAAAATCTCGCCTTGTACTTCTCCACACTCCCGTCAGCCGCCTGCTTCACCTTGTAGATCCATCGCGAACCCACCACTGATTTTCCCACCGGTCTTGGGACAATCTCCCATGCACTGTTCCTGACGATTGAATCATATTCTTCGATCATGGCATCAACCCATGCGGGTTCCTCCATAGCTTCCTCAAAAGAGGATGGCTCCGTCACAACACATTGACTCACAAGAGCCATGTATCCAGTGTACCGATCCGGTGACTGCCTCTATCTGCACTGTGCTGTAGGTAGTCCTACAACCTTCTCTGCATCCCGAGCCAGTCGCTCAGCTTCTATAGTGTGCATGCGCCCTCTGATGGTTGGCGCTGCCTGGGTGGTTTCTTCCACCTCCTGAACCTCCTCTTGTGGATGATCCACATCCAGAAGCTCCTCCTTAGGAACTAACAGCTCCTCATCAACATGCAAGTGTAGCTCCCTCTCAAGCGAACACTGCATGGCTTTCTCCTCCTGAAACTTGATATCCCATTGCACAACAGTCTTTCGACTGTCTGACAAATACACATGATAGTTGTGAGGTGTATCAATGTACCCCACAAATATTCCAACCTCTGCGGTCGGATCCAGCTTCCTTCTCGCATCCTTCGTCACATGCATGTAGACAGGAGAACCAAAAATCCGCAAATGGGAAATATTAGGCCTCTTGCCAGAATAAGCCTCCTCCGGTGTACTCATGCCAAGAACCTTGTGAGGACAACGGTTCTGCACATACACTGTTGTATTGCATGCCTCAGCCCACAAGTGACGGGGTAGGCCCTGATCATGCAACATCGCCCGTGCAGCACCCACGATCGTTCTGTTCTTCCGCTTAGCCACCCCGTTCTGCTGTGGGTTATGGGGTGTGATGAGCTCTCTCTGAATCCCTTCTGCGCTACAGAACTCCTTGAATTCAGTCGAGATGAATTCACCACCGTTATCACTCCTTAGAGCAATCACCTTCCTCCCCGACTCCTTCTCGACCAGTGCTTTAAACTCACAGAACTTCGCGAATGTATCGCTCTTATTCTACATGAAGAAGATCCAGCACTTTCGAGAGAAATCATCAACAAATATCACATAATACCTGTGCTTTGCTGTCGAAGCAACTAAGAAACGACCACACATGTCTGTGTGAACTCTCTCAAGGATCGTCATGGCGCAACTATCCTTCTTGTGAAAGGTGGCTTTCACATACTTCCCCAAGGTACACCCCTTGCACTGATCTGACTGCGCAAGAGTGCCCTTAGGAAGCCCAGTAGAAATCTGCTGCAGGATCTTCAAAGCTCCATGGTGAAGGTGGCCCAATATCCTGTGCCACAGTTCACCCTCATCATCCCGGCTCACCACTTCTCCCGCCTTGCATGCCATTGTTGTGCAGCCATCTACCTGCAACTGATAAAGGTTCTTGGTTCAAACCCCTATCTTCCGGGTCTCTCCAGTAGTCTTACTACGCAGGAAGGCTTTTCCTTCGCTGAAGACAACATCATACCTCTTATCTTCCAACATCGCCACAGAGATCAAGTTCTTCTTCAATCCAGGTACATGCATGACATCCTTCAATACAAAGGGTTTACTAGACTCCCTCTGAAAGGATATGGTACCGATACCAGTCGCACTGTATCTACCATCATTTCCCATCTCGATGTGCACACCCAAATCTTTGTCCTCCAGATCTGAGAACAACTCCCGATCTCCCGTCATATGAAATGACGCACCGCTATCCAAGAACCACACCGATCCCATCACACTTGAAACCAAGCATGCGATCAGTGAAAAGTCAAGCTCGAACTGTGAAGCCAAAGCTTCTCCATCTGCAGATCTTCCCGCTTGCTTGTTTTTCTTCTTCTTTGGACAATTGGTAGCATAATGTCCATGATCATGGCAGTGAAAACACTTCACTTTCGCCATATCTTGCTTCTTGCCCTTTTCACCGGAATGAGAAGGTTTCTTACCCTTCCCCTTCTTTGCTTTGGCAACCAAAGCGCAATTTTCTTCATCAGCTCCCTTTGATGAAGATCCATCCCGAGTAGTCCTCCTTATCTCCTCCTGCATGAGATCCGCCCAAAGGTGCTCCCATCCCGACAGCTTCTCCCGACCATTGACACTATCTTGATATGAGTGCCAAGCCTTCGGAAGACCAAGGAGAGCCAGGTCGACCATGTCCTCGTCTTCGACAGTCACCCCCACACTTCCCAGCTCATCTCTGCACTGAGTGAACTTCGTGAGGTATTTGGCGATACTGTCGCTTTTCTCCATCTTGATGTTCCTGAGCTTATCTTTGAGCGCCAGCTTCCTTTGGTCACTCTTACTCTGGAATAGATCTGTCAAAGCTTTCCACATTAAAAATGGAGAAGCCTTTCCATGCAGGCTGGATACAATATGATCCTTGACGCCCTCCAACAGGATCCTTCGACATTTCGCCATCTTCTTTTGCCATACTTCGACTTCAGCAGGATCAGTGGGCTTTTGGACATCCGTATCTATGAACTCCTTAAGACCATTATCTTCTAATACTGCCTCCATGCGATCCTTCCATGCAACATAATTCGAACTGCCTTCAAGAGCATATTCGAGTCGCAAACCGTTGAAAGACATTTTCAACACTGGCACCAAGAAAACAAAACTGCTGCAAAATTTCGAATTCCACCTCAAAGCTCAGCCGCTCTAGATCTGTGAGAACAAATTATTTCTAGCACGGAGATTGACTGCAAGGGGCATTTACCAGACCTTTCACTTTCCGAAGAAAGATGAATCCGGAGGCTACCTGGCCCGCATGCAGACTCTGTCTACCGAAATAAGTTTGTAATCACCGTGATGATCAATCTCTGCTTCAATAGCTCCGATACCATGTAGAAATTTGCTGAATAATGATTAATTATCCACCGAGACTATCCTGATCACATACAATTCGAATTTATATGCAACACATAATCTCTTCCACTCAGATCATCAAACATGCGGAAATAAAATCAAGCGATAACACATCAAATCATCATACACATTAACACGGTATGTATGGGGAAAGCTTATAGCTGAAAACCCCGCAGCTATTGTGTATATTATAATGGAGAAATCATGTAACAAACTCAGTACAATACTCCTCACAAGTACTCATTACTTTCTCATGAAGTTACACACAAACTAGCTCAGTTTTGAACAGGTTACTGGTTCAAAACTCACCGCCAATTGCCTTGCCTCTATTGCGCAATCCAGGCCTATCTATATAGAGATCCAAGGTTCGAATCTCCTTGGCTTGACAGTGCAATCATCATGGGAAATTCCTCCAAGTGTGGTGCAAATCTCATGCACAACTGATGTCGCCACTGATAGCTAACTCCAACCTTTCATCTACCTCTTTCACTGGTCTCCACTGAACTGATCATGCACTGTAGTGAACTGATGTGTTCTTGAGTTGAATAATGAGTTACTAATTAATGAATTAAATAATATTTAATTCACTCCACTCATAACTAGTTGATTAGCTAGTTAAACTAATCTCAACCGGTTCAACTAAATTAAACCGAACACAACTCCACTAGCTGTCTCATTAACTCCACCAAACTTCTGCCACTGAAGTCCTAACTGAAGTCAACCATGCATGTGCCATCAAACCCTTGGGAATCACGTGATTCCTCTGTCAGATGCATGAGCCACTTCTGTAGCTCGAACTGAAGTGCTCCAAGAGAGTAAACTGTTGTTTATAGTCTAAATATTATTAAGGGTAAATAATATTTGACTTCCCTGTTTTAAGGAGAGGCAGTCTAAAAATAGACTTCGACCTATAGGTCCAAAAAATAGAGTCCCATCTATTTTTACCAACATGACCAATACTCCAAGAATAACATTCTGCAATCCCTGGACCATGCTCCATATGTCTAAAAATAGACATAGTTTAAAAATAGATTTTGCGCCAGAATTTGCCTGCGGGCCCACTTAGTGAATGCGACTTCATTTCACTAAGCTCCATCATCTTGCTGCATTCTCAACAATCCTAGCTATGACCTTAGCCTCTTCAATGCATATATGATGGTTAGTCTTTTCCGCATGCTCAACTAAGGCAGAGGTGCGGGATCTTCCATGCTTAATGTCAGCAGCATGTTCACTGATACTTTGGTTGATAGATCGACCAGTTTCACCAATGTAAGGTGTCCCACAAGAACAAGGAATAATATAGACACCTTTTCCATCTCTAGGGTTAACCGGATCTTTAACATATTTAAGAGAGTTGTGAATCGTGCTAATGGGCTTGAAAGAAGAAGAAACCTTATGCTTCTTAAGGATCCTAGCAATCCTATCAGTGGTTCCTTGAATGAAAGGAAGTCTTACATTGCAAGACCATTGTTTAGGTTCATTTATATTTTTATTTTTAACTAAGGGACATCTTTCTGCTTTAAGAAAAGCCTTAAGTCCTTGAGACTTACTATAACCATTTTTACATAAGACACTAAGGAGATGGGTCTTTTCTCCCTCAAAGTGAGATTTATCAGAGATTCTCAATGTCTGAATATGATGAACCACACCGGTTGATTCGAACACATCGACAATGTTCATTTGAATGTGATTATTACCAAAAAAATTCTTCATAATTTTACGATGGATCACAGAAACCAAAATTCTATAAATATTTCTATTTAAGTTTATTTATAAATAAATTTAAAATAAAAAATAATTTTATTTATAAATAAATTGAAAATAAAAGATATGAATTTCATAAAATTAAATTAATATTCATTCTTTTTTAAATTATTTTTAAAAATATTATTATATTAAATTTATATTTATATATGCATATTTCAAAAAAATTCAAATTTTTTTTCTTATTATTTTTACTCCAAAGTTTATATTAATTATATAATGTTAATTATGGATTTATATAAATACAATATAAACTTAAATATAATTTTGAAAATTTAAAAAAAATACATTTATATAAAATAGATATTATAATTAAAAAATGAATATTAATTAAAATATTTTTAATATATTGCATGAGGGTAAGTTTAAATAAATTTTGGACATTTAAAAACTAATTTTAAATTTAAGAAATAAATATTAATTAAATGTTATTTAATATATAGTATAAGTAATGGTATTTAAATCAAAAGGAAATTTAAATATTGTATTATTAGTTTTTTAAGAATCATTATTAGTGAATTTAATTTTGATTAAATTAAAATTTATATTATAAATTTTTTTTTTAAATAAATTATACGTTAATTATAAAATATTCATTATTTTTAATAAATACTTAATTTATTATCAAAATTAAAAATAAAAGTAAACTTATAATGATGATTAGTTTTTCTTTACACTGAAGGTGTCACTTTGCGGGGTTGGGTTGGATAGACACTATTTATCTCAGCCAGTAATATCCATCCATTTTTTACTTCCTTCATTAAACCATCTTTGACCACGTGGCACTCTAGACAGTCCAAAACATCAACCTCACTGCCAATAGCTCTTGGTGCTCTAAAAAATTCATGTTGTCAACCTCACCACCAACAACTCTAGCTTGATCATCATATAGCTTTCCAATAACACCCGAAGAAGGAATTTAGGAAGCAGTCTCACATAAAATATCTAAAGAGTTGACTTACCATTTGAATCCACACTCACTCTTATAATCGTCCCAGGAATGATTCTATTATACTCTTGTGCAGTATCCAGAAAAGCAACATGAGACCCTCGAAATGCCATCAAAACCCCAAATCTATAAACAAATCCCATAGCCATATTTTCTCTGAACTCTCTCAGAGTCTTTGATATAGTCAAAGCCAACAAATATGCCTATGACCACCTTAATTCCATTGACATGTACAATCATGATGAAATCAAAGTAATCCCATACTTCCCCTTCGGTTTCAGGATATTAGACCAGGACCCCAAAAGAATGTCGCCTAGACTAGTGGAATATTGTAAAAGGATCCTTTGTATGGCTCGAGGAATGAGTCGTTGGGATATAAGACCGCAACAAAGCTTGATCTTGCGCACTGACGAAAATCTAGGTACGTCGACAACATGTGGCAGAGAAAAAAGGGTAGTTGTGACACACCTAGGGCGCATTTTGTCACCACTTTGTGCTCATGTGTAGTTTGTGAGTAGTGGATTCACATCGTAGTAGTTACATTGGAGAGTTTGGAAGACCTTATGACATGCATTCAATAATGAGCTCTATTTGTGATGAGATGATATTCCCAAATCGTCTATTCCTTCACTGTATCTTTGCACCTTTAGGGGCAATTAATAGTTTTTATTATTTTTTGAAGTTGGAAAATTAATATTTCAATTGCATTTTGTAGGCACATGTGTTTGCATATTTTTTTTTCAACTATTTAAATAAATTGAAAAACCAAGAGTACCCTTCTAAAGAGAACTGATAAACAAAAATATCGGTATTTCTTGAATTTTTTCATTGTGTATATTTTATGTTTTTAATTTTTCATTCACCCTCTTTAAAATATATTATTGATTTCAATTATTATGTTTAAAATAAATTAGATGAAAAATATAATATGAATTCAAAAAATTTCAAACTCATATGCCATTGGATAGAGGATTTTTTCATGAATTCAACATGATTAACTCTGCCACCTAAGGACAAATGTTTCCCTAATTCTACTAGGGTACAAAATAGTTATAGAGGAATCTTCAGAAGGGGTGCTAAAATTATGGTTTTTAGGACCTCTAAAGCTCAATCGATCACTTAAAATCCTTGATCAAGTGCTTAAAATTTAAATTAAATTAGCTCAATAGAGGTTTTCCTAAACCCTCGATCGAGTCATTTACATGGTTGACCAAAGGCTCTTTGTAAAAACAAAATTTTCAAATCCTTATGTGAATCCCATAATCCCATAATTTAGGTTTTAGAATGAAGGAAGATCTAAAATTTAATCCATTAATAGTTTATCCAAGTTGATATGATATTATTCTACTAAAAAAGAAAATTTAATTGGATCTAGATTTCTCTAAATTGAAGCTTATGCGATCCATATTATGTATATTGAATTTTTTTCACTAAAAATCACATGAGAATTTTTTAGGGTCTAGGTTATGAACAACATTAGAAATTTTTTATGTTATTATGTTGAGAGGCACATTCCACAACCCAGTATGGGGGCAATGTGTAATTATGTTCGCCCGTGCTCAAAATATACCTTATCATATACCTTGACTTTGAATGGATCATAAATTTATCTTCTACAAAAGTTTTTACCAAATTAAAATTCTAAATTTTATTATAATTTTTGTTATCATGTCATGTAAAAACCTAATTAAATCTAATATTAATAATTTTGGATTAATATAATATTAACTTTAATTTAATATAATTTTTTTTATATTATAATATATATTAATATATTAGGATGTATATTAGCTCCATATATATATGTATATTAGCTCTATCACTCTAGGTCTTTTTTATTCCCTCCCATATATATATATATATGGGAGGGAATAAAAAAGACCTAGAGTGATAGAGGTGGAGACATAGAGGGAGTGACAAGGGAGAGAAGGAGATAAAGTGAGGGAGATAGAAGAGGAGGAGTGAAGAAAGAGAGGGGAGGAGAGAGAGGGGGGGAGACAAGGGTATGAGACAGAGAGGGAGACAAAAAGATGGAGAGAGGGAGAGGAGGAGAGAGTGGAGGAGAAAGAGAGGTAGAGAGAGATGGATTTAGAGGAAAAGATAGGTAGTGAAGAAGAAAGACATATAGATAGAGAAATGTGGAGAGAGAGAGGGAGTGAAAAGGGAGAGATGGAGATAGAGTGTGTATGTTTTGGGTGAAATAAAAATACAAAGAAGTAGAGATGGAGAGAAGGGGGAGAGAGAATGAGAGAGAGAGGGAGATAGTGATAGAGTTGGAGGACGAAGAGAGAGAGAGAGAGAGAGATGAAGGAATAGAGAGAGTGAGAGGGAGTGACAAGGGAGATGGATGAGAGAGAGGAATAGAGGACAGTAGGAGGGAAGAGAGATAAAATGGGGGGAGAGAGAGAGAGAGATAAATATGGAGAATCAATGTGTATGTTTGTGGGGTGTACATGGGATTCATTGGGGGAGAAATACCATGCCACATGGGTTCATATTGGGGGATATATATTGAGGAAAAAATGACATAATATATTGGGGGATATATAGGGGGTAAAGGGTTTTTATATTGGCAGGTATACAAAATGGATCTAAAATTTAATGAAAAAATATAAAGGGTTATAAAAAAAAATTAAGGAAAAAATGGATACCTACAATATTTAGTGGAATTAGGGGTTTTTTGAACTAGGAAGGTGTATTGGGTTCGTATTAGTAGGGGGTTAAATAATGTGATTTTTAGAGCTATTTTCCAATATCTCATCAAATTAAAGGTATTGTTTAATATGCCACGAACGCATGCGATAGGTCAGAGGCTTATTGAGTGAAATCCCTATGGTGGGATGATATAGGGAGATGAAGAAGGAGAGATAAAGGGAGATAGAGATATGGATGGAAGGGGGAGAGAGGGAAGAAGAGAGAGTCATAAAGAGATGGAGGGAGGGAGAAATATATAGATATGAAGAGAAAGAGTGTGTGTGTTTTGGGGGGTGAGATGGAAGGAAATATGGAGGGAGATATAGATATAGATTGAGGGGGAGAGAAAGGGAGAAATATTTCTTGCACTAGTGTTGTATAGAAAATCCCTGCTGCAGAAAAAAGGAATCTCTCTAGTCCTAAATGTGGGATCTAGCAACAAACCAAAAAAATATGTGTGGAGTTCCCTAGATTATATTAGAAAGTACAAAGTAAGATAGATAGCCTACCTCACTCTGATGTTAACGCCCGTTGGTATCATTTCATGATCTCCTCGTCTCCTAGTTCAATCAAATTTATGTCATTGTGGATGAATACCTGCAAGGATGATCAAACATATACGATGAAAGAATTCATAGCATAATTCATTCTAACATAAAATATATGACAAATCAGAGAGTATCATACTAAATGGGCTGTTAGTATGAATCTTGATTCGAGGTGTATGAAAAAATACCACTTTAACTGCGCATAACAAACAACCCTAACAGCAGAAATGACTGCTAATATCTTCAGATCTGTAGTTAGATGATCAAGACAAATGCTGCAAAAATCTAGATCTATGCATTAGAAGACATTAAACAGTAGAAAAATAAGATTTACTCCATAGATCCAATAGACAAGACAAGAATATATCCAATGAAATTTTTATTAATGGGAACCTGGGAGGAAAACACAAGAGAGTGTTCCCTGTTCTCCTCAATGGGATGGGTTCTTGTAAGTCCTCAGCACTTTAGATTTAGAATTCCTCTCTCTTTATGGTGTAGAAAACCCAAATAAAAATGGAAAAATATGGCTATGATAATGGATCAATAGCCAGACCAAGAGTTGAGATCCAGAGTGATATTTAGGCAACAAAAGGTGAAAAATGAATGGGAAAACCCTTCTATTTATAACAAAATATTGAGTTAGTCTAGAGATTAGTGCATAATTAAAATATTATTCACCAAATCTAGATCCAACTTTTATGGAATATTTTATTACATTTGTTGGAGGGAAAAGGAATTTGACTTGAGTCAAATCCTCTTTTTTGTAAATAATAAATAAATAAATGATTTATTTATCATTTTAAGGATGTGATTAAGAAATAATAAATAAATAAATGATTTATTTATTATTTTAAGGATATGGTTGGGTAATAATCAAATAAATAATGATTTATTTAATTATTTAAGGGTGAATTAGTCATATTTAACAAAGAATATTATTTAAATAAGATTTAAACAATTATTCTTAGAAAATAATAAGATAAATAATGATTTATCTAATTAATTTCCTTGTTTTGGGTTAAATATAACTAGAAATATTAATTAAACTATTGTTTAACTAATTATTTCTTGAGGAAAATCAAACAAATGTATATTTATTTAATATTTCCTTATGGGGTTTCTTGTTTAGACCATAAACAACTTAATAAAGGTGGTTTACTAAGTTATTTTTCATAGTGAATGTGATTTTACTTGGGGTAAAATTGGTCTTACTTGGTGTACTTGGGTCCATCTAATAGCAATGGATTAGATGACCAAAAAATGGTGTAACAGATTGCCCCCCATCATGCGAGCGTTAGGAGCTAATCGTATGACCAAAGTACATTGTAAGAGCTCAATCACTAGACAACAAAGGGGAAGTCAAAGAGAGAGGATTGTAAGGTAGACGAAAGTGCTAAAAGAACTAGACCCTGAGGAGGTGACTTGCAGGTTCGACAAGTCTTTTTGATGAGTGAGTACCTGCTATAGGCAGTGGGGGAGGCATACCTATGCCCACCAAAGAAATATTACAAAAGGCACCCGGAAAACCACGGAACACAATAATAAAGCATATGCTGGCATAAACATGAACTAGATAAATAACACGATAATGAATCCCACGTACATATTGTGCCTGGGATAACAGTCGAGGCTTGTACAATAATATTTGAGTACATGAGATATAAATACAACCCATATGCCCCTAAACACAGGAGATGGCTTTGAAAATCTGACTGATACATGCAAACAAAAAGGCACTGCAAGCGGCTGAAGGCAGACATCATCAAATGTATGGAGCTGCATCGAAGGCTAAAATGAAGAGGTATTCCGAGTGTGTGGGGGGCTACCTGTAGGGCCACCCCCTCATGAGGGTTGAGACGTCTCACACACACTCGGGTATCGTCGATGTTAGTTGCTGCATCACTAAACCATCGAGTATACGGATCTCGATCATGCTGAAAAGAGCTAGAGCTAAGAAACAATCAAGTCAAAGGGCAAGAATGAGTCCCTTTGCCTGATCCGAGGCACCGAAAAAGTGTGGAAGCTGGAACCAAGGTACACCACCCTCTAGACCTGTATTCTGGAATGAATGAGCTAATGTCGACAGAAGGAGATCTGCCATAGGTGAGGCAATAAGGGATCCCCAACTAAGGCACGAGAGAAAATAGTAGAGTGACTGATAGACTGACACCAATGATGATGATGAAATGGGGGAGAATGAGTAGCGAACGGACGACTTCCCTTGTTAGAGCATAAATGTCATGGATGACCCAGCAGCGACTGACGCAATATTATGAGGGATAGGGGACAGTGGAACTGGAGGTCATAATGTGCGACACAAGAGAGGGACCAAGCAATGAAGGATGAAGGACTATAGCAGGATAGACTCCATGAAAGCTATGATGACTCAACTCGGATGCTCTAAACAAGGGTGACTCGATGGTGATGCCACACAGAAAAGGGGTTCAATGGGGACCCTAAAAGCATGAGTACAAGATGGTAGCTCATGACGAAAGTTGACACGAGCATGGACAAGTATGGAGGCAACATGATGCCCCCAGTACGAGTGTTGCAAGTGAATAAATTCAGTTTTGAGGAAGGGTGAAGTGGCGCTTCTTCGACAAAATGTGTCCCGGTGAAGTATCAAATCACAAAAATCTAATAGATACCCCTTTGAGGGCTTGGTGAGATCATCCCAATGGTATAGACAATTCGTCAAACTGAGCTATGGTTTGACTGTAGCAAGCGAAAGAAAAATCAGGAGTTTTCTTTTAATAAGGCATTTTCCTTCCAAATTCACTCATGTGCAGGTGGAGTTGTGGTGAATGTATTGAGGAGAGGAGGCCCTAAATCTTGCGGTGATTGTAGCAGACAAACCAACCATTGAAATTTGAGATCTAGCAGTTGTAGGTAAGATGCCTAATCCTAATCTTTCATTTCTTTGGGTTGAAAGTTCAGTTTAGGTGCCCAGAGCTCATGAACAAGCCAGGTCGCACTTTTTGGGGTCTGCTCTATGACCTGGGTAATAGGTTCTGGGCAGAAAAATGCGACCTGTCCCAGGAAATGACCTGAACAGTGCGACCTATCAGAGAAAGGGGTTTTAAGTGCTGTTTTGGGCTGAGAGATGGGATTTTTATGGTTGGGGGGCATAGGTGCCCCCAAGCATGTTGTGGACATGCCAAAATGTATTTAGAAAAAGGGAAATCTAAACACATTTTAACGATGTGGTGCGCCATTTGTTTTCATTATGGTTATGCAGTTTGAGAAAGGAAATAGATGATTAACAATATTTTTTGATACTGCATATATGAATCAAGTGGAATTTAAGTTTTTGGGTTGGCATACATGGTGTCGCTATCCCAAAGGTATGACTTGGGGATAATAAACTGATGTTCTCCCAGAAAAATCATAGTTTGGTCAACCACAATGTATATGACACTGGGTTGTTGATGTAATATGAAGGAATGATGAGGGGTATCATCCCTGGAGTGATCTGAAGTGATATGGGACTCTAGAGATTCTTCTAAATGTGGAAGAATAATGGGACTAGAGTCAATACGACTAGATTCACTAGGAGAGTTGTGGAGAATTTCTTCTCCTGGTCTCTCAAATATGGGTGCCCCCTTACCCAAATATTGGGTGTCAATGTAATGGCCACAAGGTGCATGTGGTTTGAATGCATGAGTTCGGTGTAAGGGGGGATAGATAAAGTCAGGGGGTGGTGGCTTCTTCCACAATGTCGTCATCGTAATAGAGGATGGGATGACTGGTGAAAGAAATACCATCTGATGTGGCAAATCTACCTGACTCATCATCTTGAGAAGAGAGGTTCACATGCGCATCATCACAAGTGGTGACAAACGAATAATCAGATAAAGGATCTACCGATGTTGAGCCCAGGGTGATCGCTGAAGGGATCTCAAGTGAAACATCAGGGGAAGTCTCCAAGGGGACTTCTACCAAGGGTCTCATGGATGATGATAGGTAGAAAATGGTGGGCGAAGGCTCTGTCATCTCGACATCAAGAGGGGGAATGTCAATGGGAGCATTTATGTCCTTTGGTTTTGCCGAAGAAAAACACACAAATAAGGGAGCGGTGGACTCGTTGCGCTTGGCCTCAAATTGGCGAACCACTTCCAAAGAAGAGCGGTACTCTTCAAGGTGGGGACAGAGGTGAGTATAGTGGCCATGGAAATCACATAAAATGCAAGGGTGATTTGTGCGCAAAGACTTGACTTTCGGGACAAAATTCGGTATAGTGACATATACCTCTGGGATATCAGACTCCGAAAACGTCTCATTGACCATGGACTTAAGGTGAGGAAACTCTGGACAAGTATGGGTGGAGTGGCTGGCGAAATCACACAAAGCACACTGGATGGTACGCTTTGGAGGCCGAAAAGAGGCAGGGTTTTTCGGGGCAACCTTGTACTTTGATGCCCCCTTGTGATATTTTCCCTTCTTATGCAAAGCGGTCACAATGGGAGGTGGTTCCTATTGTGGTGAATGAAGCACTGTTGCAGCGAGAGAAGTCATAGGGACCGGTTGGACCGGGATAAAAGCAAGATAAGGTTTTGGTTGACCAGGCAGGGTAGCGGCTAGAGGATTGAGGTACTAGAAGGGAATCCCAAGGGTCAGGTTAGGAAGAGAGAGGGTGGCCATAACAGGTACTGTGTACACTCCTGGTGGGGGAGATAGGAACGATATCTGACCAAAGGGGTAATGACTAGGTGGGACGGCTCCAAGATGGTTAAGGCTTGGAGGAACCGTTCCAGGAGGGTAAAGGGGGTCATGAGTACCAGCTGAAGGTGAAAGGCTAGGAGAAGAAGGTTTAGAAGGCTAATCAGAGGACATCATGAGAATCTGGTAATCAGGGGAACCAGATGGAAGAGGTTGAGTGGCCACCTGACCTTCAGGTGGTTGGATAGCTACAAATCCCTGTTGTGCATCCACCTGTGCCTGAGGGGGCGATGACTATTGTTGCGGGGGTTGAGCAGGCGAGGGAGGTGAAGGTGTTGATGTTGGAGGAGCCGGAGCACCACGCTGCAGATACAGATAAGGGGGTTGGGTAACAGTGTGGTAAACTGGAGGTTGGGCCAAAAGAGGAGGCATGTCGTATCCTGGATACATGCTATCGGGAGGGGGAAAAGTGTGGGAGGTGCTGCCCCCCCTAGGAAAACCATAATCCATGGGAGGTTGAGCGTATGGATGAGAGAGAGCTCCATTGATACCGTTGGTGGCATGAGGTTCCCCCAATGCGTTGGCACCACCAGGTCTGGGGAGATCAGGCAGAATGGTATAAACATAACCCATTTGAGTGTAGATCAGGTCATATTTTAACCCCATTTGGAGGGTGGCTTCTTCGGTTTGAGGAAAATGCAATGCGACATATTTCCTGATAGGAGGCAAGAGAGATATTAGAAACCAGTCCATGTAGACATGGTCTTTGAAGGTAGGGGATTGACATAGGCTCTTTCTTCTCCGCCATTCCTGCACATGATCCGATAGGCGGGTCGCAGATGATTGACAAAAAGAAGTCAAAATTTCAATACCAATGTCATAACGAAGGGGAAGCTGGAAGTAAGATAAAAAAGCCCGGGAAAGAGTCGCAAAGGTGTTATGAGAGGAAGTGGCCTGATCAACATACCACTTAGAATCTTCACCTGTAAGCGTTCATTGGAACAACCGAAGATGGATAGAGTCATCGGTAATGGAGTTAGATGAACACCACATGTGGAAAGATCGAACATGATTTGAAGGATCTTCTCCAGCAAGACCTTAAAACTTTGGGATGTTTGAAGGGAGCTTTGTTGACATAGTAGGCCAACTAGCGTTGTGGTGTATAGGGTCGTTTATCAACTGGTCGAAGTCAGGGAGGCTGAGGCCTGCCATGAAAAAGAGCAAGGGTGCAGCCGAGGTAGTGTCTGTTGTGGTCCTACTAGTGGTATTCCCAGCGGGAGGGCCGGGGTTACCACCAGTATTAGGTCCTGCACCAAACATGGTGAAGGTGGCAGGGGGAGAACCGAAGGTGAAACGAGAAGGAGAATCCAAAGGACCAGAAGAAGAGTCGAAGTGCGGACTTGGTTAAGGACTAACTCGAATCTTATGCAGAGGAGTAAGTCTCCCTACCAGAAACTGAGGATGAAGGCCAAGAAGTCTCCAGGATGAACGCCTTGGTGGCACAATGGTGAAAACACAACCATGGCACAAAAGAAAAAGAGATCGACAAGGGTAAGGAGGTGCAGGATAAACTGATTACAATGTCAAAACAAGGGCAGAGAGGTGAAGGATCAATTGATTTCAATGTTTTAGAGTCTTTGCTTGGTAGTGTTAACCAAGCCCTTTTTCACTTAGGGTGTGTGTGTAAAAGTATGTAAATTTTAATTTTTAAACCCAGACATTTGTAGAGAAAAAGAAAAGGTGTGTTGTATAGCTATAAATAAACCTACAAATGTCAGTATATAGATCTGCAAAACAGAAAATAAATAGCTAATAATGCACCAATCTAAACCCAAGGAGGTGGGTCTCTCAACAACTAGTCTATAAGTGAGTAAAAAAAACTAATTTAAACACACTAAAAAAGGCTAATAGATCTAGGTTCAAGAGGGACAGAGATCTAAAAGACAAAATCTATTGGAAAGTGGTGCAGAAAACAACAAAAAATCAGAGGAAAATTATTGTAGCAAGAGGTGACGAAAGGCTATCTCCAGGAGGGAAGCGGAGTGCACCCTAAAGGAAAACCCAAACAAATCTATATGAGGTGATTTAGATGGATAACAAACCGATCTAAAGTGGATATGAAGATGAGGTATCAGATCTGCAAAAATGGCTGAAGACTCTGAAATTTCAGACAACCTGCAACAGCAAACACTCTTCCACAAAAAGTGGAGGGTACTAAAGCTCTAGGGGGCTAGGTTCCCACTTATTTGAGTGAAACAGAAAAAGTATAGGTCCAAAACGGGTAGAGACAGAGGTCAAACAACCCTGAATAGAGGCTCAGCAAAACCCAGAAAACTTTCAAAAAAATGCCTGCAGAAAGTTCAGGTCACAGTTTTTGACCTGTTTTCAGCAGAGGTCGCCCTTTTTGGGCTGTAAAGTGTGCCCTGGAGGTCCAGGTCACAGGTTTTGGGCAGAAAAGTGCAACCTGCACTTCCAACACTCTTGACGGCAGGTTTCAAAAAAAATTGTCGTCTCAACTGCAGCTGATGTCTGTCACCTACGCAATGGGTCCGAAAACACGCAAAAGTTAGAATTTTCATCGTTTTAGGGTTTTATGGATTAAAAACAAGATCAAGAATAAGCAAAACAAGGGGCTGAAGAGAAATCCTAGGGTTTGAAGTAGCTGGATATGCAAGGATCAGAAGAACGACAGCGGTCGTAATGGTAAACCCGTGTGGAGTCGCCAGTTGTTAGTATGAATCTTGATTCGAGGTGTACGAAAAAATACCACTTTAGTTGCGTATAACAAACAACCCTACCAGCAGAAATGAATGCTAATATCTTCAGATATGTAGTTAGATGATCAAGACAAATGCTACAAAAATCTAGATCTATGCATTAGAAGGCATTAAAAAGTGGAAAAATAAGATTTACTCCATAGATCCAATAGACAAGACAAGAATATATCCATTGAAATTTTTATTAATGGGCACCTGGGAGGAAAACACAAGGTGATGCACAATCTGTCTGGATGAAGTTCTTATCAGCCTGTCTTCAGACTGAACCACCTAGGTGGCTGCAAACCAGATAAAAAAAAAAAATATGGACGTTCATGGATCAATAAGCAGACGGTGAGATCAGAGAGTCTTTAGGCAAAAAAGGCAGTAAATGAATGGGAAAAACCTTCTATTTATAACAAAATATTGAGTTAGTCTAGATATTGGTGCATAATTAAAATATTATTAACCAAATCAAGATCCAAATTTTATGGAATATTTTATTATATTTGTTGGAGGAAAAGGGAATTTGACTTGGGTCAAATCCCCTTATTTGTAAATAATAAATAAATAAATGATTTATTTATCATTTTAAGGATGTGATTAAGTAATAATAAATAAATAAATGATTTATTTATTATTTTAAGGATATGGTTGAGTAATAATCAAATAAATAATGATTTATTTAATTTTTTAAGGGTGAATTAGTCATATTTAACAAAGAATATTATTTAAATAAGATTTAAACAATTATTCTTAGAAAACAATAAGATAAATAATGATTTATCTAATTAATTTCCTTGTTTTGGGTTAAATATAACCAGAAATATTAATTAAACTATTGTTTAACTAATTATTTCTTAAGGAAAATCAAACAAATGTATATTTATTTAATATTTCCTTATGGGGTTTCCAGTTTAGACCATAAACAACTTAATAAAGGTGGTTTACTAAGTTATTTTTCATAGTGAATGCGATTTTACTTGGGGTAAAATTGATCTTACTTGGTGTACTTGGGTCCATCTAATAACAATGGATTAGATGACCAAAAAATGGTGTAACATGGGCAATGATTTACACATTTATGGGAAGCAAACACACAATGTATTATTAATAGAAATTGAGGGAAGCATACAACCACTTAAGCTCTATTGTTGGAAGCCTCCATTGGATGCGTTTCCAAGTCCTAGCCAAGACCTTCAAGCAATCCTTTCTCCTCCACAAAATGGCAATGTTTAGGCACAACTGAGCACAAGGATGGCAACCAGCATTGATCAACCAACAAAGATCAACACTTTCAAGAAAGTAGGGAATTCATTTATAGGTAAGGAGAGGGACTTAACGATCCAAAAAAGGAGGATGAAGGTCCACATATTAAGGGGAAGATCCCTAATAGTATTATCAAAGGCTTGAAATGGGAGATATTGATCTAGGTGGCTCCAGGGACACACACAAGACAAAGAGGACTCAAAAATCAAAGTGTTTGGATTGCTCTCAAACTAGGTTCAGCTTGAAGAGCTCATCGCACTAATTACAACGGTGTAAATGGTTCGTCAAACCGAGCCTGTATGCGAAAGTTAGGAGCAGTCAAAATTTTGGGTTGACTTGGTGACTGGGCAGCCTTAAGGAAGGCACAAATTCGACCTCTCCCAGCCACCAGATTCCGGCAAGCTCAAGCTGGATTCTGGGTGAAAATGTGGCCTACTTAAAAATGACTCCTACAGTCTGAAACGCCCATGAGGACATCACATAATATATATAAATATATGTTTTGGGCTTGCAGGCCATGACCCCCGCCGGACCCCACGGCATCCCAATGGAAGGCTTTGTCACCACATAAAATATATGGGCCGGCAAGAATCGAACCCGCCCAGCCTCAAAGGCCAGCCCACTCCACGAGCATCCCAACTCATAAAACAACGCACCTATTTAATGCAACAAAGCCAACGGGATGTGGGGCAGGTTTCCCAATGTGGACCTGACCCCCAACATACCCACTTGCCAACAAACAAGAAACAACGAGGGGGTTTAATAAAATTAAATACAGATTTTTGAAACTATTTTGAAGGGTTATCAACCTTAATATGGAGGAGACATGATTTGACCACCCGACCTCCCTCCCAGAGATTCGAATCTCAACCAACGTGTCACAACAGACTTGTTGGTTAATCCGCCTTCATTTTTTAATATAAACACATTCATTTTCAAGTGCGCCAAAGCAAGGGAGCAGGGGAGAGCATGCACGAATTTTGAGGTATAATATTTTTATTGCAGGTCATGTGGAACCATGAGCCAGAAAAGAGGTAGGCAGAACCTTGATTGAGCCCAACTTTCAAGAGGGAAAAATTTTGACTTTGTCCAAATGGGACAAATTTTATGTCATTTTTACACTACTCGCTGCCACAAGTCTGATGACGTGCTTAGTTTCTTCATCTGAGTTTTCGATTTTTCAGCCACTTTTGGAAGTGGGTTATGCAGGTGTCAGATTTTCACATGTGAGAAATCGTTTTCACATTTTTCGACGCCACAAGTTTGATGGTGTTTTCAGATTCAGCTGCAGAGCTTCTCAGCTTTCAGCAAATGTCAACATGAGGTATATGATATGGATTTCTTGTACTTCTTCAGTTCTTTGTCTCTGAGTTGCGTTATGCCTTGCAGATCTCAGTTGATGCATGAGTCGTGGGATCTTGCCTTGCGTTGTTATTGCTATATTTTCAGCTATGGATTCGTGTCATGTATGAGATCCCTTTTATGCCACATTGGCAGGATGCTCGTTTTCATATGTGTATTGTTGAGATTCCTTGTTTTCTAGGATTGGCGAGATACTCTTATTTATTACATGTCAGCTATGGTCATACTGATAGGAGTATTTCTTTATGTATGAGAGTTCCGCAGTGGAACATCTCTTAAAGAAGTCAAGCCACTCCTGCGAGAGGGAAATTTTTCCTTGTATGACATAGGAAAACATATTCAGTACATCTTCTTCTTACAGCATATAATGCAGCGGCCTACACCATCTTGACACCAAGGCCTGGAGATGTAGTCCCTCTTAGAAGAACTCCGTTATCAAACGAAGTGGTCTTATGATTGCTGATCTTGTTCATTTATGTTCCTCTTATTTACAACTACACTTGTTCATTTCAGTTCATTAACATCTTAATTAAATGCAATTATAATTATCAGCCGAAGTAAAAGGTCTTGGTTAAGGGTATCAAGAATTTACCCTAGATCAGATATCGACCCAATCCTTATTCACCTATAACCAACTCTTCATTATCGAGGCTTATAGCAAGATAAGCTTCTACTCCATTTTTGGAGAAACTACTTGAAGAGGAGCAATTTGTTTTTTCACTTAACACATGAAGGTGAAGGTGACAAGTGCGAGGCATAGGTCATGAGGACTGTGTTGGGTCTGCAAATAGGGTTTTTGGCAAGCCTTTCCAGAATTTCGTCAAGGCATTTCTTCTTTTCTTCAGGGATGTTCTGATCATGTTTTCATAGTGAACACATTAATAAATTTTGTCACTTGCGACATTTGGGGAAAAGTTTGACAACTCAGATCATGAAAGAGGGAGTGCAAAAAAATACGGTATAATAGATGCCCCCTGAATCATGAAGGTAGAATGATAAATTATGGTTGAAATGCTTTACAAGTTAATGAAAGGATTTAGGAAACCACCGTCAGGAGAAATGAAAATCAAACATAGTACAATACATATGACATCTCTGATGGAATTGTGCCTAATAATACATCTCTGAATAGGAATCTAAAATACATGAACACATAACATGCCAAACAACCATCCGACTAGAAAGGGTCATGTGTATGGATCCATGACATGGACGCAACCATTTTTATAGAAGATATCACGTGTACAATCATGAATACTAAATAACTCCACGCAGCCTAGATTTATCAGATGAAACCCAAGGTCTTCATCTCTGTCTTGACCAATCCAAAGTACGAATCTAACCATGTGAATAAATGTATTGAATTTGAACATGGTATAAACCACCTAATTATCAGTCGACTATGTAAACCATTAACAGGAATGAGAGAAACCACCAATGATGACGATGGCTCTCAAGGTACAACAACATAATCTACAAGTGTGAATAATGAAGCTGAAGTCAAACACTCGCAGAATCAACCGATCAAAGGCCAAGGATGTGAACCTGTCATCAAAATGCGAATAACTTTCCATTGAGTCATGTAAGCTCTAAGGTACTGAAAGGGAGTTTCTAGATCATCTTCCTGGATAATGAGTTGTAGTCAACGGGAAGTGATTTGTTGAAGGAGGGCCAGAATGTTTCCCACATCATCGACATGAAACAAAGGATTTTTATAAATTTTATGAGAGTGATTCGGGATTGTGCCAAAGAAGGTCAAATGAGGCACAAGAGGTTTGAATTTGTAGATGATAATTCTCTTGAACATATCGGTGACAATAATCTGGAGTTTGCAAAATTTGACTCAAAATAGGATCAAAATTCATGTTGACAATATATAATCAAATGAGAGGAAAATGGATTCCCCAAAGCCCAGAAAGAAAAGTGGAAAAGTGAGGTTGTTCCAAACCTAACACAAGATAGGTAAGTGTCATGTTCAAGAGCGACATGCTACCTTTCACACAAAATACAAGATATGTGTTTCCTTCCATTTTCCCTCACTATTTCTAGCAAGTACCTCTTTATTTTTACACAATCTTGAAGAGGATTCCATATTCTTGTCATATAATTTCACCTTTTGGATGAATCCATCCTAGTAAGTTTAACGAGCCCTAGGAAGGAGTTACTTAGTCTTGTAATGGTAAAAATTTTGTCATTGTTTAATTTTTGTGAGTCTAACGAAGGGGTAACTCGAGATCGTTTTCATGTTTAGGGAGTTTGAAAAAGAGGCGAAAAAGAAAATTCCAAATGCACATTTTCGTAAATAGCCCCTTGAATCCGAAAAGGTAGAAAACCATATCTGAGATAACCTCTTATTCATGTTCAACTAATGTATTCCTTTTTCATAATTAGTTTAACTCAGTCCGAAAAAGGATTAAACCTATACTGAGTAGACATCAATTCATTTATTTTAACGAACTCAAAATGACAAGTGCTTGAAAATATTTTCATATTTTGGGAGTCTGAAAAGAGATGAAAGAGGAATCCTCCTAGAGGAACAAGTGGTATAAAGGGTAGTGAGTGGTTCTAGTCATGATGGAGCTGCTCAAAACACGTCAAGGTCAAGAGGTTCGCTAAAAAGACCACTCATCGCAGCGGTTCCCCAGGTAAGGGTAAAAAACCAAGTGAGAGCATATAATCGACCAAGAATATGGTGATGATGGAATGAGAAAACAAGGCTCATCTTATAGAAGAGGTAGATAAACAAGCAATCACGAGATTTGTATAGGAATGGTTTCTGTTTTACAGAAGCTTGAAGCATGGGAAATGTTATTTTTTCAATATTCCTCTATGTTGTATTACTTACTTAAGCCCAAAATATATTTTCATTCACACTGTATGCGGATCTATGCAATATAAATAACCATAAACTGCAACTGAAGATATAAAAATGCACGCAATAACAGAGAAGACAATATCACCACCATGAGACACAGAGATTGCTCCAAGACCAAGGAAAATCCCCACTATGGGGGAAACCCTTTCAAATATTCTTCTTCATCTATAGATTGACTTCAAAATATTTCAACAAAGAGTACAATGACCCAATTACATGTATACAATGGAAATAAATAGATCTGATATGCGAATGAACATATCTACAATAGCAAGACACGAAACAAATGGATCACCAATACCAAGTGATCTCAGCTACTCAATTCTAGATCTGGATCCATAATAGTGTCGATGAATGTTCTGATGTATCTGTCAATGCGTGATGGATGATTGATGATGTTTTGCAAGTAACTTACTAAGAATCAAAATCAATTTTCCTAGTAATTCTCTGAGCCGCGACCTTAACACGCTTGACCCACGACTTTGGGGCTCTAAGCCACTACCACAACACTCTAAGCATGTGGCTTAGGGCTTGAACACCCTAGAACCCTAGCCAGACCCTTAATTTGTCCAGCTAGTGAACTTATTAGTAGATTCACGGCCTCAACAAGCCTAGCTTGCAGCTTTGGCCCAGCAGAGTTGCTACCTTAACTCTTCCTACCCGCGGCCCTGGCCCAATATAACTAAATCTGAAATTTGCCTCTGTCTTTGATCCTGATCCACTGCGCGAGCCTCTTGCGACGTACTTGTACGAGCCATAAATAGAATATCTCATGATCGAATGTGTGCAAATGAACTTGGGGTCGGTTCTATTTATAACTTCGTGAGGGACCGCTTCAGGCTTTGGCCAAATTAACATGTGGTTAGGTTGACCCATAAAATAATAAAATAAATCATATAACTTAACTTCCACTTAACTGATTTGGAAAATCTATAGGTTGATTTTGATCCTCTCCAAAAGAGGAATATAAATAACCTACTATTTTAATCATATAAGCAGTCTAATGTGGAATTTTACCCTAATTGCAAAAATTAACACTCCCTCTCAAATAGGAGGAATTCTTCTTTGCAATCTCTGTTAGTATATCTCTACATCAAGGCATCATCAAGACTTAACTCAATTTGTTGAAGCTTTCTCAGATCTAGAAGAAGAAGAAGAATCGGGGAACAATAACTTCTACCTGCATCTAGAAACAAGATAATTCATCTCACAGGGGAGGACATCTCCGACCCCGGAGTATTATCAAGGAGCTCAGTCTCAACCCAAAATCACAAAAGGGGAGTAAATATCAACCCAATCTTGTCACCTACCGATCTTCCCATTAATGACTCTCATCAGTAAAGTGGTAGAACACCTGCACCATAATACACGTGGATTGTACTCCCAAAGTACACTCTCAATACGTTGGCCAAACGAGGAGCGGTATTCCGAATAAGCCTTGCTTGTGAGTATGATGCCAACTAGGGTATACACTGCAAATATCAGATAGGGGAGAAAAACTTTCCAACCTTATGAATATAGGCAAACATCATTCTCAACCCTAGGTAACAGATAGGAAAGTGCCATAATTTCCATAGATCCCTCAACCCCAAGAGCCCTTCATCTCAATTCCTCACCCTGAGAGCTCAAATAGGGTAGGAAGAGATAGCTGAGTGTTCTTGATTAGCATTGCCCCTTATCCGGAGGGGTGCATCTAGAAACAAGATAACTCATATCACAGGGGAGCACATCTCTGACCCTGGAGTCCCATCGGGAGCTCAATCTCAACTCGGAATCACAAAAAGGGGAGAAAATCTAAACCAAATCTTTTCGCCCACCAATCTTCCCATAAATTACTCTCATCAGTCAAGTGGTAGAACACCTGCATCATAATCCACTTGGGATGTACACCCCAAGTGCACTCTCAATGCATTGGCCAAATGAGGAGCAATATTCCCAACAAGCCCTAATTGTGATTATGATGCTAACTGGGGTATACTTTGAAAATACCAGATATGGGAGCAACATTATCCGACCCTATGAAGATAGGGGATAAATATTCTCAACCCTGTGTAATAGATAGGCAAGTGCAATATTTTCCAGAGATCCCTCAACGCCAGGAGCCCTTCATCTCAATTCATCACCCTGAGATCTCAAATGGGGTAGTAAGAGCTATCTCGGTGTCCTCGATCAACGCTTCCCCTTATCTAGAGGGGATACATCCATCAGTCCAAGCTGTTCTCTGAAAACCAAGAACTTCCCTTTCGATAATTCCTTAGTGAGAATATCTGCAGTCTGATCTTTAGTGGAAATGTGTTGGAGTCTAACAACCCCTCTCTGCACCATGTCACAGATGAAATGATATCAAATCTCGATATGCTTGGACTTGTCATGAAATACACGATTCTATCCCAAATGAATATTGCTCTTGTTATCACAGTATATCAATGTAGTGTCTAAAACTTGACCAAGGAGCTCACCAAAGAGATTTCTTAACCACAAAACTTCATAGTGCTTAACACTACCGACTTCTGCTTCCCTCTCATCCAGGATATCATGATAGAACCAAGACTGAAACAACATCCAGATGTACTCTTTCTATCAATGACATTACCTTCCCAGTCAGCATCAGTTTATCCATGAAGTTGGATAGCTCTAATAGAGTATCTCAAACCCAATGTGATCGATCCATGTAAGTATATCAATACATGCTTACCTGTTATCCAATGCGCATGAAGGGGCTTGGTAATGAACTGAATCAATTTTTTTATTTCATAACATATATCCAGATGGATGTTCACAAGGAACATTAAAAGCCCCAATCAATTTTCTATACTCAAATGGATTCGTTTGATTAGGTCCAATTGTTTTACCGCACAACTTCTTGAAGTTAATTTCCATTGGAGTGACCATGGTTTTGCATTGATTCATACCAAACCTTTCCAAAATATTTACCACATACTTTCCCTGTGAGAGAAATATTTCACCAGGCCTTTTCCATACCTCAAAGCCCAAAAAGTAATGCATGAGACCGAGTTCTTTCATCTCGAATTCAGAGGCTAGCTTCCTCTTGCATTCGATGATCAATGGTTCACTTCATGTTAAGAATAAATCATCAACATATAGGACCATAATCATAGGCATACCATGAACAACCTTAAAATAGAGATTGGGATCAACACTTCTTCTAGTGAAACCTAGTTTCATTAGATAGTTGTCAATGCGAGCATACCAAGCTTGGGAGCTTGATTTAATCTATAAAATGCTTTATTTAACAATAAAACATGTGTTGTGCAATATTCCACTTCAAATCCATGTGGATGTTCCACATAAACTTCTTCCTGTAACATACCATGGAGGGAGGCGGTCTTTAGATCCATCAGATGAAGTGACCATCCTTAACTAGCAGCAAGGGAAACTATCGATATGATAGTTTTATATCGAGCCACAAGAGTGAATATATCATCATAATATTCTCCCTCTTTCTGAGAGAAACCATGAGATACAAACCTCTCTTTATATTTTTCGATGTTGCCATCGATTCCATTCTTGATTTTGAACAACCATTTCAAAATCAGAACAAACTTCCCATGTGGTCTCGACACAACATCCCACACATATTTTTTCATTATAGATTCATATTATTTGGCTATGACATCCTTCTAGGCTTGTACTCTGACTGCTTCTTCAAATGAGGATGGTTTGACTTGAATCATGGTACTCATAGCTGCAACATAACCCTGATACTTGCAAGGTTCATTCCTTTTGTTTAATAGCGTTAGTCATTAGACGTTGTTTTTTTGAAGTTAATCTATTCACTCGGCCGGATAATATTTTTCCATTTTAATGATCGATGAAAAAGAACATTCCTTTCACTGTATTGCAGAGTGTCATGAATCCAAAGTGGTATTTTCATTAAAGGATGATCCAAGGGAGGTGGATCTAATGGATCCATAGGCTCCATGGATGTATCATCATTATCTGACTCGGGCATGGAATGGATATCTAGAATATTCTTATCAACATCATCTTCCTTAGGAGGCAGAGGAGGATCTCTTGCTTTACACAACACTGCTTCTTCATCAAAGGTTACGTCTTTGTTAATTTCAACCTTCCTTTGACCAGGAACGTATATTTTGTAGGCCTTGGAGTTTTCATAGTAACCCATAAATATAACTTTTCTACCTGTAGCTTCCATCTTATTTCTTTTGTCCTTCGGCACATGAAATAATACAGGGCATCAAAATATGAAAAGATGAATGATGTCTTGCTTTTTATCTATGAATATTTCTTTTGGAGTCTTATTTCTAAATGATTGATGAGGTACTCGGCTCTGAACATATAAAATCCTTTTCCTAGTTTTCTTCTTGATCAATGCTTTGAATTCCTAATACTTGTCGAATGCTTCATCCTTGTGCTTGATGCAATATAACCATGTCTTTCTAGAATAATCATGAATGAAAGTGATGTAATATAGATGTCCACCAATAGAGTGCACAAGAACCATACCACATATGTTTGAATGGATGATATGGATGATGTCATATGTCTTGTTCTTACTTGAGGGGAATGGTCCCCTTGTTTTCTTTCCACTAGCGCAACCAAGACAAACTCCTTCATGCTAATATTATACATCGGGAATACCTAATACAAGTCTCTTCAATTTTGGAAGAGAATCATAGTGTAGATGAGCCAGCCCACGGTGCCATAATTCACTGAGATGATTGGTGTTATCGACCAATGCAAAGAGTGGCCTTCCTATGACCTTGTAGAGTCCCCCAGATCTCATTCCTAATGTGAATGTATATTTCATATGTGAATCAATGGGCCAAGTTAAGACTTTTCCATTGATGAAGGCAACGCTCATCCCTTTATCTTCTAATGCAGATATAGAAATCAAATTCTTCATAAGTCCCGACGCATACATAACCTCATTTAAAAATATTGATTCCCCATTGTTTAACTGAAATTTAACTGACGCAAATTTTTTTACAGGATGAGTGGAGCTATCTCCAAGAATTATCCTTAACTTAGTATCCCTCTCTATTAGATTAGAGAGAACTTCTTTATAACTAGAAAAGTGATGAGTGGCCCCACTATCAACTAACCAACTATCCCATGAATCTGGTGGAGAAGAACTAGTAAGATCAGAAATAAGAATATATTCATTTTTATCCACAGTACTACTTTCATACCTGGAATATCTTGACCTCTTTTGAGATGAACAATATTCTTCACGGACACTTGATCAATCTATTCTTCTCCTCTCATACTTTTTTTCATGGTTGTTCCTTTCATTTTATTTCCTTATTTTATCATAGTTTTTACTTATGTTGTTGTATTGTGGCTTCTTTCTCTTCTATGGATAGTCACTGGCATACTGACCTTTCTTGTGGCAGTTGTAGCATTCAATGTTAGCAAGTGATCTGCCATTTCTTCATTTTGATATTTGATGAGGAGATCTTCTCCATGGGCCTCCTTTGGATTTTTTTATTTTTTTATGGGAAACATAAGCAGCAGGCTCTCCTTCTTCGTGTTTCTGAATCCTCCCTCTTGTTATCATTTTGGATTCTTCCTGAGTCAACTTCCAAACAATTTCATTAAATGACAAAAGAATATTGTTTTTTATGATAGTAGTAATGAAGGTTTCCCAAACAAGAGGAGACCTCTAAGAGTCATGATAACCAACTCTCTGTCGGGCACATTCTATCCAACCCTTTGCAGTTGATCTTTAAGATGAGAGATTCTCATGATGTAAGACTAAAAAACCTCACCTTTGTTTATCTTCACTTCCTTAAGTTTATATTTTAATGTAATAATTGTTAGAGTTGGTCTTTACATCCCTCCGTCAGAGATCATTTCTCTTGGTTGCATCTCATTTTTAGGTGTCTCGCTTGATCCACTCAGTTGCATTCCATTAGGGGCATGCCATTTTCTGATGGAAGGGCTTGGTTTTCTCGCTTGTCTCTCATGTTCGTACCTTTTGGGTTGGTCAAAAAATTTCTCAAAGTTCATCAAAGTTCATTTCACGTCATTTGCAGTCATAGATGCTATTTTGGTCAAACAAGAGTCATAGGTCTAGGGTTTGGTCTTCAGAATCTCAAACAATGCCAGCAGGTCAGAGGGAAGTTTTAAATAATTTTTTATTCCAGAAATCTCAACGTCATGACTTTTCTTCAAAACCCTGTTTTGAAGAAAAAGTCGTCTTTTCGTCTTTTGAAATAATTGCCATAGGTTTTTCAGTTGAAGATGTTCACATGTAGCCTATTCTGATCTTTTTCCGAAATCCAACATCAGTCATCCCTGCAAAAATAACCAAAGGAGCCATCATTTAAGTCAGAAAGTCAAATGGAAACAAGAGATATGTGAAAGTGCCAATGGAAGCATTATAACAGTGAGTTTTTATGAGTGGTACTTCAAAGTCTTTTGTACATATATAATTATGATGTTTCAACACTCCATATGCACACTAAAAACATCAATGAAACCAATAAAATAATGGAGAAATTAGTGGGTGGACGAATTCAGTGTTTGGAGGCCGAAAATATGTTGAAACAGAGCTGCGCGACGCATGGGGGGAAGGCGCGGTGCACCCACACAACGCGGCGCATAGAGCCAAAACCCACTGTGTTAATTTGTAAGAGTGCGGTGCACATGGCCGACGCGGCGCACTGGGTGTGCGCGTGGCGCACAAGGCCAAAACGCTAATTTTTGACATTTTGCTCTACAAAAGCTCAAATCAACTCAATATTTTATGTTTTAAATGGGTTTGTGCGACAAATGCAAGTGCATCATTCTATTAAAGAGCTCACTCTGGTGCGGTTATCATATCAATAGAATTTGCCTCCAATGGGAGAGTTTTATTTTCAGTATCACCTGAATTGGCCCCAGGAGTTAATCCAATTTCTTGTGAAAGCGATTGGAAAGATTGGGAGATATATCTATTTCTACTCACGATGGTCTTAATTTCTCGATCCTGCTTCAATCGATGATCAAAATATCTCGTGAAAGATGATGGCACCTAAAACTTTATATGGAATCAGTTTTTGACTTCATATTTATGTTGTGAATATTTAAAGGGAGAAATCGCAGCTGGAAATGGCAGAAATCTGTTTCCCGTCATCAAAGGCAAGATCATTTTTATTAAAAGTTAACTTTCATTCAAAAGGTAAAAGGGAAAATGAAAATTCAGAGACCAAAAGCCAAATTTAAATGAAGAGTATCTACCACAGCAGAGAGATAGGAACGGAAACCTATTTTTGTCTTTAGTCATGATTTAATGTGATCCACGCTATACCTTTTCATTGGTCATCAGAAATTTTCAAAGTGGAGTAATGTAACGTCGTCTATCTTTAGAACGGATGGATGACTCTTTCTCTATTTTTATAAGTTTAGTTGTAATAGCTAGCTATTTCCATCGATCTGTTTTCTCACCTGTGAGTTTATTTATTGTATTGAAAAACATTTGTAAGGGGTCGGAGTTCTGGGAAAGGTGTGGGAGAAAAACTCAGTGTTTCACTGTACAGTCTTGACAGAGAATTAATGAAATGACACAGCTCTGATTCATGAGATTCATGTGGTGTGAGTTTAGCATTTGTTTTTTCTTTCTGTTTCATATGTATCTTGTTATGTTTTACAGTTCATTCATAATCATTTCCAGTTGAATGATTTTAAGTAAGAAAGGTAGAATCCAGTTTACTGCTCTACCTTGGGAAAGCATTCATTTTCTGTGTTTCTTCTTCTGTTTGATAAGGATTCATTATATATGCCCTTTTTAAACCTCTCAACAGTCCTTCCACTCCATATTATTTCAAATTTTATTGCTAAACCTCTTGCCTATCTTGCCTCATGAGATATTCTGTGTCTTTGATTTAATCTCTCAGCTCAAACTGTTCTTTGTCCCATACAACCCTGAAAACTCAGCCATTCATCAAAATACCCTTTTCCTATTTATTTACTAGCCTAAAATCAGTATTCATTATAGGTCATCTCAGGCCCTATTGGACATCTTTTGCCAAGATAGACCTGGAGAGAGCCCTCTCCTATCCTCGTAGGGCTAGCTATGAGGCTGAGTGTGGTTTGGTTTTGTCCTTCTTCTACCTTATTTCAGCCTAAGGTGGATTTGGGAGCTAACATAGTGGCGACCATACTGGGGATAAAATGGTTTACATGTTGGTGTTATTTGTTTTATAAGCTACAGACGGAGCCTGAAGTTAGTCAGGTAGCCTTCGAAACGCACTTGCTTTGCATGAGCGAAAGTAGATAAACGCTGCTTCAGTCAATCTCCAGTCTAGCTTGTGAACGTGACACTTGACTTGTGGATTGTCTTGCCCCAGTACATGTATCAAGTTCAGATCTGATGGTTGATGGTGGACAATGATCAGACATAAGAAGGCTGAAATCATTCACCTGGTGACTCCTGTACAGACTCCACTGGAGGACTAACTCTTTCTCTGAGAAAATGGAAGGATCTTACGCTAAGTTCAGGTATCTAAAGTGGAATGGTATTCAAGATATAGTCTGCTTTCTTGTAAATTACTTCTTTGTTGTTCTTGAAGCTGTCCTGAAATTTTTTCAGAATTTGTTGTATGAGAAAGGTGATCAAAATCTTCACTCGACCTATTCGAAGAGTGTAAATACTAAGTTTCCTTTTGATCCTGGCCTCCTTACTTTTCCTACATCTTATGAGGACTCTCTTCAAAGTGATGAGCCTAAATAAAATCAAATTGATCCCATAACTCTTGTATATACTCCTACACCTTATATAGTCCCAGATAGGTATAAACCTCTTGTTTTACCTTCTGTTCTTCATGATTTCCCTAAAAACTATGACCTATATCTACCAAGATTTGACAGTGAATGTAAAAATGTCAACGCTGAGCAACATGTGCAGAATGTTGAGACTTTTCTAGATCTTTTTGAAGTTGATGACGAAGATGTTAGTATTAGGATTTTTTCTCTTTCTTTGCAAGGCCAAGTGAAGAGTTGGTTCAAAGCCCTGCCTGATGCGAACATCTCAGATTTCGAGCAGTTCGTCAAAGTTTTCCTTGACAGGTGGGTGATCGAACATAATCCTTTCCTTATTATAGAAGAGTATAACCAGCTGAAAAGACTGCCAGGGGAGACAGTACAACAGTTTTCTGCCAGATTTAACCAAGTATATTTTTCAATGCCAGCTAATATAAGACCTTCTCCTAGATCTGCTCTCTTGCACTACCCGGGTGCCTTTGATCCGAAAATGGAGTTTCAGCTGAGAGAAAAGAATATTGCAACACTTCACAAGATGCAGAATAGTGCAGTGAATGTAGAGGCTCATTTGCAGATCCGAAGGGCAAGGTTGAAGGAAGAAGAGATGAAAAACATGGATTCGGAGAAATAGATGTCTCTAGAGGTAAAGCTTGACATGTTGGTAAGTGCAGTAGAAGAGATGATGCAAAAGAAAACCACAAGGAATGAGTATAATTTTCAAGCCCATGGCTCGCTGATTGAAGAAGAACAAGTTGCTGATCCAAAACATTTTGTTTCTTATCCCAGTTGTCATAGTGATTGATTTATAGATCATCTTGAAGAAGAGAGAGCTGTTGATATGACATGTATTCTTGATGATGTGTTGTATACTGATGATTTGCCTCAGTTTGATCAGTATGAAGATGATTATGTTCTCCAAACAGAAGCTAATCTTGCAGACAAATCAACATCTAGTTTGTGGAAGGAGGAAGTTCACTTTCAGCAACTCGAGTACAATGATCAACCGATACATATCAGCTATGACAATGATGAGGAAAGTGCAGCAAATTTTGAAGTAAGTGAAGGATATTTGCCTTTTTGTTTTGATTCGTTTCAGTTCATCAGAGACAACTTCCATACAATCAGAAATCAACTGTCAAAAAGTCTTGATCTGGACCATCTGGAGCGCAATGAAAACCTTGTTCAAGACTTCTCATATTCAGATTTTCAGCCCTCGAAAGCCATTGATTGTCAAGTTGCAGATGAGGACATGGAAACTGGCACATATGATCAAATGATACAAGGTGACTCCGTACCATTCTGTTTTGAATAATTTCAGTTTTTGAGAGAAAAATTGCATAGTAAATCTTCAAACGAGCAGCCTGTAGCATCAGATTTGCAGCCACCAAATGAAATTTAAGGTCAGATTATAGATGAAGTCGTGGAAGCTGAAATACATGATTTAATGATGCAAGAGGATTCTATACCCTTTTGTTTCGAAGCATTTCAATTCATAAAGCAGAATCTTCATAATATCTCTCAAGAAAAAGATGAACAGCCAGTAGGATGTCATACAGTTTCAATGGATACATTGCAGTAGTCTTTTCAAGTTTTTGATGATCCTATTGCTCGTGTGTTGGATGATGTTTGTTGTAAAAAATCTTCTCCATTAGCTAATCATGTGTCAGAAAAGAATGTTGATGATAATCTCAGTCAAAATTCGACTTCATTGTCTTGTCTAACATATTTTTCATTACAAAGCCTATATCAAGATTTGCAGTCATATAAGGAGATTGATAAAGGAGACTTTTGTTCTGTTTGGAATCAGCTCCAGAGTTTGGTTGTTCAAAAAATTCAGGATCCTTTTGACAGCTTGCTGCAATCACCAAAGAAAGACAGCGCAGATGTGAGGAAAATATTAATTTCCAGCTATGAAGATTACCAAGATCAGAGTAGTGATGTGTTAATGGAAATCAATATCTATGTTTATGAAGATCATTTTGCAATATTCGTGAAGTCATCCAGTCAACTCATGCTTTGCAAGTTTATCACCAGTCAACTTGATTCCAAGTTTCCGTGGGAGTTGCCTTTCGATTCTTCTCTTTTCCTGCGTATCAGAAAGCATTTGGGAAGAATCCAAACAACAGCTGCAATACGTACTTGGTTGCATTGGCTATTCCATTTCACTTGATTAGGTGATGAATGGAACAATTAGAGTAGGTTGTATTGAATAAGCTCTACTTTGAGCATATTTTCCAGTTTGTCAGTTGTGTTTAAGTATCAAGTCAGTTTTTATTTGAGTGAGAGTTAGTTTGTGTCGTCAAGTCATCAATTTTCAATCATGCATTTCATCTTGAGTTTTTGATTCCATTGCCCAATGGATGAAGGCACTGTCTGCTTTCCAAAGATCTGTAGTTCTTGGCACCTCCAAGGAGCTACCATCCCCATTGGGGCCAATGTTAGAGTCGGTCTTTACATCCCTCCGTTAGAGATCATTTCTCTTGGTTGCATCTCATTTTTAGGTGTCTCGCTTGATCCACTCAGTTTCATTCTGTTAGGGGCATGCCATTGTCCGACGGAAGGGCTTGGTTTTCTTGCTTGTCTCTCATGTTTGTACCTGATGGGTTGGTCAAAAAAAATTTCAAAGTTCATCAAAGTTCATTTCATGTCATTTGCAGTCATAGATGCTATTTTGGTCAAACAAGAGTCATAGGTCTAGGGTTTGGTCTTCAGAATGTCAAACAATGCCAACAGGTCAGAGGGAAGTTTTAAATAATTTTTTATTCCAGAAATCTCAACGTCATGACTTTTCTTCAAAACCCTGTTTTGAAGAAAAAGTCGTCTGTTCGTCTTTTGAAATAATTTCCATAGGTTTTTAAGTTGAATATGTTCACATGCAGCCTCTTCTGATCTTTTTCCGAAATCCAACATCAGTCGTCCCTGAAAAAATAACCAAAGGAGCCATCATTTAAGTCAGAAACTCAAATGGAAACAAGACATATGTGAAAGTGCCAATGGAAGCATTATAACAGTGAGTTTTTATGAGTGGAACTTCAAAGTCTTTTGTACATATATAATTATGATGTTTCAACACTCCATATGCACACTAAAAACATCAATGAAACCAAGAAAATAATGGAGAAATCAGTGGGTGGACGAATTCAGTGTTTGGAGGCCGAAAATATGTTGAAACAGAGCTGCGCGGCGCATGGGGGGAAGGTGCGGCGCACCCACACAATGCGGCGCATAGAGCCGGAACCCACTGTGTTAATTTGTATGAGCATGGTGCACAGGGCCGACGCAGCGCACTGGGTGTGCTCGCGGCGCACAAGGCCAAAACACTAATTTTTGACATTTTTCTCTACAAAAGCTCAAATCAACTCAATCTTTTATGTTTTAAATGGGTTTGTGCAACAAATGCAAGTGCAGCATTCTATTAAAGAGCTCACTCTGGTGCGGTTATCATATCAATAGAATTTGCCTCCAATGGAAGATTTTTATTGTCAGTATCACCTGAATTGGCCCCAGGAGTTAATCCAATTTCTTGTGAAAGCGATTGGAAAGATTGGGAGATATATCTATTTCTGCTCACGATGGTCTTAATTTCTCGATCCTGCTTCAATCGATGATCAGAATATCTCGTGAAAGATGATGGCACCTAAAAATTTCTATGGAATCAGTTTTTGACTTCATATTTATGTTGTGAATATTTAAAGGGAGAAATCACAGCTGGAAATGGCGGAACTATGTTTCCCGTCATCAAAGGCAAGATCATTTTTATTAAAAGTTAACTTTCATTCAAAAGGTAAAAGGGAAAATGAAAAGTCAGAGACCAAAAGCCAAATTTAAACGAAGAGTATCTACCACAGCAGAGAGATAGGAACGGAAACCTATTTTTGTCTTTAGTCATGATTTAATGTGATCCACGCTATACCTTTTCATTGGTCATCAGAAATTTTCAAAGTGGAATAATGTAACGTTGTCTGTCTTTAGAACGGATGGATGAATCTTTCTCTATTTTTATAAGTTTAGTTGTAACAACTCCCTATTTCCATCGATCTGTTTTCTCACCTGTGAGTTTATTTATTGTATTGAAAAACATTTGTAAGGGGTCGGAGTTCTGGGAAAGGTGTGGGAGAAAAACTCAGTGTTTCACTGTACAGTCTTGACAGAGAATTACTGAAATGACACAGCTCTGATTCATGAGATTCATGTGGTGTGAGTTTAGCATTTGTTTTTTCTTTCTATTTCATATGTATCTTGTTATGTTTTACAGTTCATCTATAATCATTTCCAGTTGAATACTTTTAAGTAAGAAAGGTAGAATCCAATTTACTGCTCTGCCTTGGGAAAACATTCATTTTCTATGTTTCTTCTTCTGTTTGATAAGGATTCATTATATATGCCCTTTTTAAACCTCTGAATAGTCCTTCCACTCCATATTATTTCAAATTTGATTGCTAAACCGCTTGCCTATCTTGCCTCATGAGATATTCTATGTCTTTGATTTAATCTCTTAGCTCAAACTGTTCTTTGTCCCATACAGCCCTGAAAACTCAGCCATTCATCAAAATACCTTTTTCCTATTTATTTACTAGCCTAAAATCAGTATTCATTATAGGTCATTCTAGGCCCTATTGGACATTTTTTGCCGAGATAGACCCGGAGAGAGCCCTCTCCTGTCCTCGTAGGGCTAGCTATGAGGCTGAGCGTGGTTTGGTGTTATCCTTCTTCTGCCTTATTTCAACCTGAGGTGGATTTGGGAGCTAACATAGTGGCGACCATACTGGGGAGAAAATGGTTTGCTTGTTGGTGTTATTTTTTTTATAAGCTACAGACGGAGCCTAAAGTTAGCTAGGTAGCCTTCGAAACACTCTTGCTTTGCATGAGCGAAAGTAGATAAATGCTGCTTCAGTCAATCTCCGGTCTAGCTTGTGAACGTGACACTTGACTTGTGGATTGTATTGCCCCAGTACATGTATCAAGTTCAGATCTGATGGTTGATGGTGGACAACGATCAGACATAAGAAGGCTGAAATCATTCACCTGGTGACTCCTGTACAGACTCCACTGGAAGACCAACTCTTTCTCTGAGAAAATGGAAGGATCTTACACTAAGTTCAGGTATCTAAAGTGGAATGGTATTCAAGATCTAATCTGCTTTCTTGTAAATTACTTCTTTGTTGTTCTTGAAGCTGTCCTGAAATTTTTTCAGAATTTGTTGTATGAGAAAGGTGATCAAAATATTCACTCGACCTATTCAAAGAGTGTAAATACTGAGTTTCCCTTTGATCCTGGCCTCCTTACTTTTCCTACATCTTATGATGACTCTCTTCAGAGTGATGAGCCTAAAGAAAATCAAATTGATCCCATAACTCTTGTATATACTCCTACACCTTATATAGTCCCAGATAGGTATAAACCTCTTGTTTTATCTTCTGTTCTTCATGCTTTCCCTAAAAATTATGACCTATATCTACCAAGATTTGACGGTGAATGTAAAAATGTCAACGCTGAGCAACATGTGCAGAATGTTGAGACTTTTCTAGATCTTTTTGAAGTTGATGATGAAGATGTTAGTATTAGGATTTTTGCTCTTTCCTTGCAAGGCCAAGTGAAGAGTTGGTTCAAAGCCCTACCTGATGCGAACATCTCAGATTTCGAGCAGTTCGTCAAAGTTTTCCTTGACAGGTGGGTGATCGGATAGAATCCTTTCCTTATTATAGAAGAGTATAACCAGCTGAAAAGAATACCAGGGGAGACAGTACAACAGTTTTCTGCCAGATTTAACAAAGTATATTTTTCAATGCCAGCTGATATAAGACCTTCTCCTAGATCTGCTCTCTTGCACTACCCGGGTGCCTTTGATCCGGAAATGGAGTTTCAGCTGAGAGAAAAGAATATTGCAACACTTCATGATATGCAGAATAGTGTAGTGAATTTAGAGGCTCATTTGTAGATCCGAAGGGCAAGGTTGAAGGAAGAAGAGATGAACAACATGGATCCGGAGAAATCGATGTCTCTAGAGGTAAAGCTTGACATGTTGGTAAGTGCAGTAGAAGAGATGATGCAAAATAAAACCACAAGGAATGAGTATAATTTTCAAGCCCATGGCTCGCTGATTGAAGAAGAACAAGTTGCTGATCCAAAACATTTTGTTTCTTATCCCAGTTGTCATAGTGATTGCTTTATAGATCATCTTGAAGAAGAGAGAGCTGTTGATATGACATGTATGCTTGATGATGTGTTGTATACTGATGATTTGCCTCAGTTTGATCAGTATGATGATGATTATGTTCTCCAAACAGAAGCTAGTCTTGTAGACAAATCAACAGCTAGTTTGTGGAAGGAGGAAGTTCACTTTCAGCAGCTCGAGTACAATGATCAACTGATACATATTAGCTATGAAAATGATGAGGAAAGTGCAGCAAATTTTGAAGTAAGTGAAGGATCTTTGCCTTTTTGTTTTGATTCATTTCAGTTCATCAGAGACAACTTCCATACAATCAGAAATCAACTGTCAAAAATTCTTGATCTGGACCATCTGGAGCGCAATGAAACCCTTGTTCAAGACTTCTCATATTCAGATTTTCAGCCCTCGAAAGCCATTGATTGTCAAGTTGCAGATGAGGACATGGAAACTGGCACATATGATCAAATGATAAAAGGTGACTCTGTACCATTCTGTTTTGAATCATTTTAGTTTTTGAGAGAAAAATTGCATAGTAAATCTTCAAACGAGCAACCTGTAGCATCAGATTTGCAGCCACCAAATGAAATTGAAGGTCATATTACAGATGAAGTCGTGGAAGATGAAATACATGATTTAATGATGCAAGAGGATTCTATACCCTTTTGTTTCGAAGCATTTCAATTCATAAAGCAGAATCTTTGTAATATCTCTCAAGAAAAAGATGAACAGCCAGTAGGATGTCATACAGTTTCAATGGATACATTGCAGCAGTCTTTTCAAGTTTTTGATGATCCTATTGCTCGTGTGTTGGATGATGTTTGCTGTAAAAATTCTTCTCCATTAGCTAATCATGTGTCAGAAAAGAATTTTGATGATAATCTCAGTCAAAAGTCGACTTCATTGTCTTGTCTAACATATTTTTCATTACAAAGCCTATATCAAGATTTGCAGTCATATGAGGAGATTGATAAAGGAGACTTTTGTTCTGTTTGGAATCAGCTCCAGAGTTTGGTTTTTCACAAAATTCAGGATCCTTTTGACAGCTTGCTGCAATCACCAAAGAAAGACAGTGCAGATGTGAGGAAAATATTAATTTCCAGCTATGAAGATTACCAGGATCAGAGCAATGATGTGTTAATGGAAATCAATAGCTATGTTTCTGAAGATCCTTTTGCAGTATTCTTGAAGTCATCCAGTCAACTCATGCTTTGCAAGTTTATCACCAGTCAACTTGATTCCAAGTTTCCGTGGGAGTTGCCTTTCGATTCTTCTCTTTTCTTGCGTGTCAGAAATCATTTGGGAAGAATCCAAACAGCAGCTGCAATACGTACTTGGTTGCATTGGCTATTCCATTTCACTTGATCAGGTGATGAATGGAACAATTAGAGTAGGTTGTATTGAATAAGATCTACTTTGAGCATATTTTCCAGTTTGTCAGTTGTGTTTAAGTATCAAGTTAGTTTTTAGTTGAGTGAGAGTCAGTTTGTGTCGTCAAGTCATCAGTTTTCAGTCATGCATTTCAGCTGGAGTTTTTAATTCCATTGCCCAATGGATGAAGGCACTGTCTGCTTTCCAAATATCTGTAGTTCTTGGCACCTCCAAGGAGCTACCATCCCCATTGGAGCCAATGTTAGAGTCGGTCTTTACATCCCTCTGTCAGAGATCATTTCTCTTGGTTGCATCTCATTTTTAGGTGTCTCGCTTGATCCACTCAGTTGCATTCCATTAGGGGCATGCCATTGTCTAACGGAAGGGCTTGTTTTTCTCGCTTGTCTCTCATGTTTGTACCTACTGGGTTGGTCAAAAAATTTCTCAAAGTTCATCAAAGTTCATTTCACGTCATTTTCAGTCATAGATGCTATTTTGGTCAAACAAGAGTCATAGGTCTAGGGTTTGGTCTTCAGAATGTCAAAAAATGCCAGCAGGTCAGAGGGAAGTTTTAAATAAGTTTTTATTCCAGAAATCTCAACATCATGACTTTTCTTCAAAACCCTGTTTTGAAGAAAAAGTCATCTGTTCGTCTTTTGAAAGAATTGCCATAGGTTTTTCAGTTGAAGATGTTCACATGCAGCCTCTTCTAATCTTTTTCCGAAATCCTACATCAGTCGTCCCTGCAAAAATAACCAAAGGAGCCATCATTTAAGTCAGAAAGTCAAATGGAAACAACAGATATGTGAAAGTGCCAATGGAAGCATTATAACAGTGAGTTTTTATGAGTGGAACTTCAAAGTGTTTTGTACATATATAATTATGATGTTTCAACACTCCATATGCACACTAAAAACATCAATGAAACTAAGAAAATAATGGAAAAATCAGTAGGTGGACGAATTCAGTGTTTGGAGGCCGAAAATATGTTGAAACAGAGCTGCGCGGCGCATGGGGGGAAGGCGCGGAGCACCCACACAACGCGGTGCATAGAGCCGGAACCCACTGTGTTAATTTGTAAGAGTGCGGCGCACTAGGTGTGCGCGCGGCGCACAAGGCCAAAACACTAATTTTTGACATTTTTCTCTACAAAAGCTCAAAGCAACTCAATCTTTTATGTTTTAAATGGGTTTGTGTGACAAATGCAAGTGCAACATTCTATTAAAGAGCTCACTCTGGTGTGGTTATCATATCAATAGAATTTGCCTCCAATGGAAGAGTTTTATTGTCAGTATCACCTGAATTGGCCCCAGGAGTTAATCCAATTTCTTGTGAAAGCGATTGGAAAGATTGGGAGATATATCTATTTCTGCTCACGATGGTCTTAATTTCTCGATCCTGCTTCAATCGATGATCAGAATATCTCGTGAAAGACGATGGCACCTAAAACTTTCTATGGAATCAGTTTTTGTCTTCATATTTATGTTGTGAATATTTAAAGGGAGAAATCGCAGCTGGAAATGGTGGAACTCTGTTTCCCGTCATCAAAGGCAAGATCATTTTTATTAAAAGTTAACTTTCATTCAAAAGGTAAAAGGGAAAATGAAAAGTCAGAGACCAGAAGCCAAATTTAAACGAAGAGTATCTACCACAGCAGAGATATAGGAACGGAAACCTATTTTTGTCTTTAGTCATGATTTAATGTGATCCACGCTATACCTTTTCATTGGTCATCAGAAATTTTCAAAGTGGAATAATGTAACGTTGTCTGTCTTTAGAACGGATGGATGACTCTTTCTCTATTTTTGTAAGTTTAGTTGTAACAGCTCCCTATTTCCATCGATCTGTTTTCTCATCTGTGAGTTTATTTATTGTATTGAAAAAAATTTGTAAGGGGTCAGAGTTCTGGGAAAGGTGTGGGAGAAAAACTCAGTGTTTCACTGTACAGTCTTGACAGAGAATTACTGAAATGACACAGCTCTGATTCATGAGATTCATGTGGTGTGAGTTTAGCATTTGTTTTTTCTTTCTGTCTCATATGTATCTTGTTATGTTTTACAGTTCATTCATAATCATTTCCAGTTGAATGCTTTTAAGTAAGAAAGGTAGAATCCAGTTTACTGCTCTGCCTTGGGAAAGCATTCATTTTCTGTGTTTCTTCTTCTGTTTGATAAGGATTCATTATATATGCCCTTTTTAAACCTCTCAACAGTCCTTCCACTCCATATTATTTCAAATTTGATTGCTAAACCTCTACCTATCTTGCCTCATGAGATATTCTGTGTCTTTGATTTAATCTCTTAGCTCAAACTGTTCTTTGTCCCATACAGCCCTGAAAACTCAGCCATTCATCAAAATACCTTTTTCCTATTTATTTACTAGCCTAAAATCAGTATTCATTATAGGTCATCTCAGGCCCTATTGGACATCTTTTGCCGAGATAGACCCGGAGAGAGCCCTCTCCTGTCCTCGTAGGGCTAGCTACGAGGTTGAGCGTGGTTTGGTGTTGTCCTTCTTCTGCCTTATTTCAGCCTGAGATGGATTTGGGAGCTAACATAGTGGCGACCATACTGAGGAGAAAATGTTTTGCTTGTTGGTGTTATTTGTTTTATAAGCTACAAACGGAGCCTGAAGTTAGCTAGGTAGCCTTCGAAACGCTCTTGCTTTGCATGAGCGAAAGTAGATAAACTCTGCTTCAATCAATCTCTGGTCTAGCTTGTGAACGTGACACTTGACTTGTGGATTGTCTTGCCCTAGTACATGTATCAAGTTCAGATCTGATGGTTGATGGTGGACAATGATCAGACATAAGAAGGCTGAAACCATTCACCTGGTGACTCCTGTACAGACTCCACTGGAAGACTAACTCTTTCTCTGAGAAAATGGAAGGATCTTACACTAAGTTCAGGTATCTAAAGTGGAATGGTATTCAATATCTAGTCTGCTTTCTTGTAAATTAATTTTTTTCTGTTCTTGAAGCTGTCCTGAAAGTTTTTCAGAATTTGTTGTATGAGAAAGGTGATCAAAATCTTCACTCGACCTATTCAAAGAGTGTAAATAATGAGTTTCCCTTTGATCCTGGCCTCCTTACTTTTCCTACATCTTATGATGACTCTCTTCAGAGTTATGAGCCTAAAGAAAATCAAATTGATCCCATAACTCTTGTATATACTCCTAGACCTTATATAGTCCCAGATAGGTATAAACCTCTTGTTTTACCTTTTGTTCTTCATGCTTTCCATAAAAATTATGACCTATATCTACCAATATTTGATGGTGAATGTAAAAATGTCAACGCTGAGCAACATGTGCAGAATGTTGAGACTTTTCTAGATCTTTTTGAAGTTGATGATGAAGATGTTAGTATTAGGATTTTTGCTCTTTCTTTTTAAGGCCAAGTGAAGAGTTGGTTCAAAGCACTGCCTGATGCGAACATCTCAGATTTTGAGCAGTTCGTCAAAGTTTTCCTTGACAGGTTGGTGATCGGACAGAATCCTTTCCTTATTATAGAAGAGTATAACCAGCTGAAAAGACTGCCAGGGGAGACAATGCAACAGTTTTCTGCCAGATTTAACCAAGTATATTTTTCAATGCCAGCTGATATAATACCTTCTCCTAGATCTGCTCTCTTGCACTACCCGGGTGCCTTTGATCCGAAAATGGAGTTTCAGCTGAGAGAAAAGAATATTGCAACACTTCACGAGATGCAGAATAGTGCAGTGAATGTAGAGGCTCATTTGCAGATCCGAAGGGCAAGGTTGAAGGAAGAAGAGATGAAAAACATGGATCCGGAGAAATCGATGTCTCTAGAGGTAAAGCTTGACATGTTGGTAAGTGCAGTAGAAGAGATGATGTAAAAGAAAACCACAAGGAATGAGTATAATGTTCAAGCTCATGGCTCGCTGATTGAAGAAGAACAAGTTGCTGATCCAAAACATTTTGTTTCTTATCCCAGTTGTCATAGTGATTGCTTTATAGATCATCTTGAAGAAGAGAGAGCTATTGATATGACATGTATGCTTGATGATGTGTTGTATACTGATGATTTTCCTCAGTTTGATCAGTATGATGATGATTATGTTCTCCAAACAGAAGCTAATCTTGCAGAAAAATCAACAGCTAGTTTTTGGAAGAAGGAAGTTCACTTTCAGCAGCTCGAGTACAATGATCAACCGATACATATAAGCTATGACAATGATGAGGAAAGTGCAACAAATTTTGAAGTAAGTGAAGGATCTTTGCCTTTTTGTTTTGATTCGTTTTAGTTCATCAGAGACAACTTCCATACAATCAGAAATCAACTGTCAAAAAGTCTTGATCTGGACCATCTGGAGTGCAATGAAAACCTTGTTCAAGACTTCTCATATTCATATTTTCAGCCCTCAAAAGCCATTGATTGTCAAGTTGCAGATGAGGACATGGAAACTGGCACATATGATCAAATGATACAAGGTGACTCCGTACCATTCTGTTTTGAATAATTTCAGTTTTTGAGAGAAAAATTGCATAGTAAATCTTCAAACGAGTAGCCTGTAGCATCAGATTTGCAGCCACCAAATGAAATTTAAGGTCAGATTACAGATGAAGTCGTGGAAGCTGAAATACATTATTTAATGATGCAAGAGGATTCTATACCCTTTTGTTTCGAAGCATTTCAATTCATAAAGAAGAATCTTCGTAATATCTCTCTGGAAAAAGATGAACAGCCAGTAGGATGTCATACAGTTTCAATGGATACATTGCAACAGTCTTTTCAAGTTTTTTATGATCCTATTGCTCGTGTGTTGGATGATGTTTGCTGTAAAAATTCTTCTCCATTAGCTAATCATGTGTCAGAAAATAATGTTGATGATAATCTCAGTCAAAAGTCGACTTCATTGTCTTGTCTAACATATTTTTCATTACAAAGCCTATATCAAGATTTGCAGTCATATGAGGAGATTGATAAATGAGACTTTTGTTCTGTTTGGAATCAACTCCAGAGTTTGGTTGTTCACAAAATTCAGGATCCTTTTGACAGCTTGCTGCAATCACCAAAGAAAGACAGTGCAGATGTGAGGAAAATATTAATTTCCAGTTATAAAGATTACCAGGATCAGAGTAGTGATGTGTTAATGGAAATCAATAGCTATGTTTATGAAGATCCTTTTGCAGTATTCTTGAAGTCATCCAGTCAACTCATGCTTTGCAAGTTTATCACCAGTCAACTTGATTCCAAGTTTTTGTGGGAGTTGCCTTTCGATTCTTCTCTTTTCCTGCGTATCAGAAAGCATTTGGGAAGAATCCAAACAACAGCTGCAATACGTACTTGGTTTCATTGGCTATTCCATTTCACTTGATCAGATGATGAATGGAACAATTAGAGTAGGTTGTATTGAATAAGCTCTACTTTGAGCATCTTTTCTAGTTTATCAGTTGTGTTTAAGTATCAAGTCAGTTTTTAGTTTGAGAGTCAGTTTGTATCGTCAAGTCATCAGTTTTTCAGTCATGCATTTCAGCTTGAGTTTTTGATTCCATTGCCCAATGGATGAAGGCACTGTCTGCTTTCCAAATATCTGTAGTTCTTGGCACCTCCAAGGAGCTACCATCCCCATTGGAGCCAATGTTAGAGTCGGTCTTTACATCCCTCCGTCAGAGATCATTTCTCTTGGTTGCATCTCATTTTTAGGTGTCTCGCTTGATCCACTCAGTTGCATTCCGTTAGGGGCATGCCATTGTCTGACGGAAGGGCTTGGTTTTCTCGCTTGTCTCTCATGTTTGTACCTGCTGGGTTGGTCAAAAATTTTCTTAAAGTTCATCAAAGTTCATTTCACGTCATTTGCAGTCATAGATGCTATTTTGGTCAAACAAGAGTCATAGGTCTAGGGTTTGGTCTTCAGAATGTCAAACAATTCCAGCAGGTCAGAGGGAAGTTTTAAATAAGTTTTTATTCCAGAAATCTCAACGTCATGACTTTTCTTCAAAACCTTGTTTTGAAGAAAAAGTCATATGTTCGTCTTTTGAAATAATTTCCATAGTTTTTTCAATTGAATATGTTCACATGTAGCCTCTTCTGATCTTTTTTTGAAATCCAACATCAGTCATCCCTGCAAAAATAACCAAAGGAGCCATCATTTAAGTCAGAAAGTCAAATGGAAACAAGAGATATGTGAAAGTGCCAATGGAAGCATTATAACAGTGAGTTTTTATGAGTGGAACTTTAAAGTCTTTTGTACATATATAATTATGATGTTTCAACACTCCATATGCACACTAAAAACATCAATGAAACCAAGAAAATAATGAAGAAATCAGTGGGTGGACGAATTCAGTGTTTGGAGGCCGAAAATGTGTTGAAACAGAGTTGCGCGGTGCATGGGGGGAAGGCGCGGCAAACCCACACAGCGCGGCGCATAGAGCCGGAACCCATTGTGTTAATTTGTAAGAGCACGACGCATAGGGCTGACACGGCGCACTGGGTGTGCACGCAGCGCACAAGGCCAGAACACTAATTTTTGACATTTTGCTCTACAAAAGCTCAAATCAACTCAATATTTTATGTTTTAAATGGGTTTGTGTGACAAATGCAAGTGCAGCATTCTATTAAAGAGCTCACTCTGGTGCGGTTATCATATCAATAGAATTTGCCTCCAATGGAAGATTTTTATTGTCAGTATCACCTGAATTGGCCCCAGGAGTTAATCCAATTTCTTGTGAAAGCGATTGGAAAGATTGGGAGATATATCTATTTCTACTCACGATGGTCTTAATTTCTCGATCCTGCTTCAATCGACGATCAGAATATCTCGTGAAAGACGATGGCACCTAAAAATTTCTATGGAATCAGTTTTTGACTTCATATTTATGTTGTGAATATTTAAAGGGAGAAATCGCAGCTGGAAATGGCGGAACTCTGTTTCCCGTCATCAAAGGCAAGATCATTTTTATTAAAAGTTAACTTTCATTCAAAAGGTAAAAGGGAAAATGAAAAGTCAGAGACCAAAAGCCAAATTTAAACGAAGAGTATCTACCACAGCAGAGAGATAGGAACAGAAACCTATTTTTGTCTTTAGTCATGATTTAATGTGATCCACGCTATACCTTTTCATTGGTCATCAGAAATTTTCAAAGTGGAATAATGTAACGTTGTCTGTCTTTAGAATGGATGGATGACTCTTTCTCTATTTTTATAAGTTTAGTTGTAACAACTCCTTATTTCCATCGATCTGTTTTCTCACCTGTGAGTTTATTTATTGTATTGAAAAACATTTGCAAGGGGTCGGAGTTCTGGGAAAGGTGTGGGAGAAAAACTCAGTGTTTCACTGTACAGTCTTGACAGAGAATTAATGAAATGACACAGCTTTGATTCATGAGATTCATGTGGTGTGAGTTTAGCATTTGTTTTTTTCTTTCTGTTTCATATGTATCTTGTTATGTTTTACAGTTCATTCATAATCATTTCCAGTTGAATGCTTTTAAGTAAGAAAGGTAGAATCCAGTTTACTGCTCTGCCTTGGGAAAGCGTTCATTTTCTGTGTTTCTTCTTCTGTTTGATAAGGATTCATTATATATGCCCTTTTTAAACCTCTCAACAGTCCTTCTACTCCATATTATTTCAAATTTGATTGCTAAACCTCTTGCCTATCTTGCCTCATGAGATATTTTGTGTCTTTGATTTAATCTCTCAGCTCAAACTGTTCTTTGTCCCATACAGCCCTGAAAACTCAGCCATTCATCAAAATACCTTTTTCCTATTTATTTACTAGCCTAAAATCAGTATTCATTATAGGTCATCTTAGGCCCTATTGGACATCTTTTGCCGAGATAGACTCGGAGAGAGCCCTCTCCTGTCCTTGTAGGGCTAGCTACGAGGCTGAGCGTGGTTTGGTGTTGTCCTTCTTCTGCCTTATTTCAGCCTGAGGTGGATTTGGGAGCTAACAATAATATTATTCAAATTTTTAACCTTGTACATGCCAACTATCTTGTCATGCACATTTTTAAACTTCTTCAAATTCCCAACATAAGCAAGTAAGTGATCTTGTAACCCATCAGCTAAGATTTGCTTTGCTTTGGACTCACCTTTCTTGTACCTGTTCTTGATGGTGGCGGATGCATCTTTTGAAGGGTCAAGAATTTTTCCTTGAATGTATTCCAACACATCGTTTTTGTCATCAATGAGCTCTAATATGACTTTCCATGCAGCAAAGTTAGAAACGTCACCTAGTTTCTCATGTTCCTTGAAGGTAGAGGAAGGCATCTCGACCTTGGCTTGTAGATCTGCTCTCCGATAGATTTGTATATTTGCTCTTTGATAATGCAGGATTCAATGCTTGTCTTCTCTTGGCCTTGTCCTTCACCTTAGCTCTGATACCAAGTTAATTTTTCAAAATTGTTCTATGTTGTATCAGTTACTTAAGCACACAATAGATTTTCATTAATAATGTATTCAGATCTATGCAATATAAATAACCAAAAATGACAACTTATGATATAAAAATGCATGCAACGACAGAGAAGACAATATCACAACCATGAGACACAGAGATTGGTCCAAGACCAGGGAAAAACCCCACTATGGTTGAAACCCTTTCAAATATTCTTCTTCAATAGATTGTCTTCAAAATATTTCAGCGGAGAGTAAAATGATCCTGGTACATGTATACAATGAAAATTAAAATATTTTATATACGTATAAACGTATCTACAATAGAAAAACACAAAACCATTGTATCACCAATACCAAGTGATCTTAGCTTCCTAGTTCTAGATGTGGACCCAGAAAACTATCTATGACTATTCTGATGCGACTGTGACTGTGTGAAGAATGAGTGATGGCATTGCGTAAGAAACTTATTGCAAATCAAATTAGATCTGCCTATTATTTCTCTAAGTCATGGCCTTAACATGCCCATCCTATGGATTTGGGGCTCTAATCTGCTACCACGGAGTTATGAGCTTGGGGCTTAGGGTCTGAATACCCTATAACCCTAGTCATGCCCTAAAGCATTTCAGCTAGTGACCTTACCAGCTGAGTCACAACCACAACAAACCTAACCCACAACTTTACCTTAGCAAATTCACTACCTTTGCCCTTCCTTCCCATGGCCCTGGCCCAAAATACCCATATCTAAAATGTGCCTCTGTCTATGATCCTGATCCATTGTGAAAGCCTCTCATGACGTACCTGTGCTAGCCAGATACAAAAAATATGACCAATAACAAAAACAACATGAATAATATCTCATGAACGAATGTGTGCAAATGAACTTGGGATCAATTCTATTTATATATTTTTGAGGGACCGCTTGGGGCTTTGACCATATTAACATGGGTTTAGGCCAACCCATAAAATAATAAAATAAATCATAACTTAACTTCTGCTTAAGCAATTGGGACGATCTATAGGTTGATTTTGATCCTCCCAAAAATATGAATCTAATTAAATTATTATCTTAACCATCTGAGTTATCCAATGGGTAATTTGACCCTAGCTGCAACAAAATAGAAAAGCATAAGGAATATTGTACCAATCACAAAGCATAGTCTAAAAAATGTTTTTTCTTCGAGTAGATCCAAGTTCCCTACCAATCCTATGCTCTATACTCTCTTGCAATTCACAATTCACTACTATATTATTTTGGGAGCTTTTCCTTTCTCTCTCACTACTGTATGCACCTTCTACCATAAAATGCACACACAATAAACAACTCATGTATATGCACCTTGAATATTGTCTAGATGTTGAGATGTTTGAATGAATCCTCAACATCCATCCCACATTCTCTTTCCTCTAGAAATTTTCCTTCCATTGACACTTGTCTCCCCTCTTGTTTGGTGAGCACCCAACACATCCCTCAAGGGAAAATGTGGTATGAGGCTTTTCCTCCATTTAGGAATTCCACACTCTAGCTCCCTCCCTGCATAATAGGCCATTGAAATCAATCAGAATATTGGTATCATATTAAATGAAGCACCTTGAGTTTAATCACTCCCCAAGAAACTCCTCTTCATACCTTTGAATCCATGTTCACTCCTATTAGCCCAGTTAATTATTACATTTCCACATTATTTACATGAATTACAATTCATAGTGACTTTACAAGAGGGGTAGAAAAAAGGGTTTTCATAGAGAGATGAAACCCTTAGCATAGCATTAATTATAGACAACAACAAAAGGGATATATATATATATATATATATATATATATATATATATATATATATATATATATATATATATATATATATATATATATATATATATATATATATATATATATATATATATATAAGTATACATTGGAATGTATTGACGATATATTTAATCAATTTAAGGGAGACACAATTTAGGGAATGGCACCTGGTCCTAAAACTAATTTTAGGACCAGGTGCCATTTGGACTCATTAATGCACAAACTAAATTTATGTGCTTGATGATTAAAATTCTTAGGAAGTACTTGGACAAGTTTTTATTATTATTAATGATGATAATTTGGTGTTGTCTAAGAAAAAGAAAGAGAATGGGAAACACATTAGAAAAATATTACAAGTGATAAGAGAGCATAATTTGTATACAAAATATAGAAAATGTGACTTCTTTTATATTTAGGTGCATGATTAGGGATATGTAATATTATATGAAGGGGTTATAGTGGGCCCTAAAAAGTTTAAGGAAATTATGGATTAGCCAACTCCTTGGAGTGGGACAGAGGTGAGGTTGTTTATGGGCTTGGATAAGTACTTTAGAATATTCATCAAAGGATTTATGAAGAATCGTCACCCAATTAGTTCATTGCATAAGAAAGGACATTTTTTTTATGTCTGAGTGCTCAATGAGCTTTCAAAAACTAAATCACCTTTTAACAAATTCACCCATCCTCAAGATCACCAATCTAAATAAGGACTTCATAGTTTGTGCATAATGTTGCATTGAAGAAATCATAGGAGTTATTATGCAATTATGGCATGTGATCAATTACAAATCCAAAAAGCTAAATGAGAATGAACAAAACTATGTAACACACAAATTGGAATTTATAGAAATTGTACATCCTTAAATATGTGGAGTATCGCCTACTAGGAAGAAAGCTTATATTTCTAACTTATCCTAGTGGGATGATATATTTTTGTATCAACCTTTCTTTAATGTTAGACAAGTTCAATGGATAGATTTGATTAGTGTATTTCACTTAAAAATTCAACAAATCAAGGGAAAGGAAGATTGAGTTGCAGATTCTCTTAGTAGAAGAATGCAGAATAATATACGTATATCAATAATAAGCACTTGTGAGCTATATATAAAATACAAACTAAAAAATACCTATCAAGGACATGTACACTACAATTATGTGAAACATTTTTTAGAGTAAGAGTAGAATGGGCTAAGATATGTTGATTATTAACTGATAAAGGACAATATGTTAACGCACACAGGAAGAATGCACATAGTTGACTCAACATACTTGAAAAAATTCTTAATGGATGAACTTTATAGGATGCCATATGCAATCTGTCCTACCTATTAGAAGATATTAACAACTACAAATAAGCTATATTATTGGTCTAAAATGAAGAAAGTGATTGTAGATTAGATTGCAATGTGTTTGGAGTGTAAATAGATCAAAGTAGAGAATAAGAATCCCACCAGATTATTATAACCCATACAGATTTCAAAATGGAATTGTGAATTCATATCATGGACTTCATCACTAGGTTTCCAAAAGAAACCACAACACAATTATGGTGGTGGTGGAAAATTTGAGTAAGGTAGCTCACTTGACTTTGGTGAAGCCCACCTACATAGAAAATGACATTAAAAATATAGTCATGAAAGATATTTTTAAACTACATTGTATTCCCAAGGCCATTATATTAGAGAGAGATGCTAAATTCACTTCAAATTTACGGAAATATTTGTTTGCAAGTTTTGGAATCAGAGATAATTTTAAGGATGGAAATTTATCGTAAAGTTTAGAAATATCGACAAATCTTACTAATTTATAATATGAAAACTATACAATATTTGGCAATAATTTTGTAAAAATATTAACATTTATATGATGTTATATAGGCTTTATATTATTTTGTCAATTTTTAAGGTAAGAAAATTTGATACTATAAAATTCGGTTGAATAATTTTTATAAAAAAAATGAAAATTGATGAATATAGTTTTTTGGAAAAAGCATGGAAAATTAGTCCACTTGTGAATATTAGCCCCTATTTTTTTCCTTTTTTGGAATGTAGTTGGATTTCAACAGTGTCTATCATCCTCAAGAATATGGGAAAATAGAAAGCATGAATGGGGTGTTGTAGAAAATGCTAAGGATACATGCAATGCATAAAAACAAGAAGTGGGAAGAGTACTTACTTTTGCTAAAATTTCCCTAAAATAATGACTAATAGTACTCTTCGAAGATGAGTATTTTTGAGGAATTTTAGAGAAGGAAATGTAATAGACAAATAAACTAGAGTAATCAAGAAAATTAGATCACACTTGCCCAAGATATGTTGAAAGAGATGGAATAGGAAGTGGTAAAAATTACATAGAACTTGAAGGTTGCATAAGATCGGTAGAAAAGTTATGTTAGTGAGAACAAAAATAATAAATAGTTCAAGGTGGGTTAGCAAGTGTACTTTAGAATTAGGCCAAAGATAATTTTCTTTAGAATGTAGCTTGTGCCAAGTTAGCCCCAAGATACTATGGACCATTTAATATTTTAGAAAGAGTGGGAATAGTGGCATACAAGATTAATTTTACTCCTACAATGAAATAACACAATAATTTTCATGTGTCATTAATTAAGAAATATTTACATGATGCTAACCAGGTAAATTCTTGGTCTGTGTTTTAGGTGGAACTAGAATAAGAATTCCAGCTAGAACATCAATGCATCCTAAACTAGAAGGATACTTAGCTTTGGAATTGAGCCATCGTGTAGATAAAGGTAAAATGACAACATTTTGGTTTGTATGAGGGAACACGGGAGTTAGAGGATGCCACAAAATAGGAATTACCACTTTTGTTTATTGTAAATATTCCCCACCATGAATAGTAGAACATCGAGGATGATGTTCCCTTAAGGGGTAGCGGATTTTTTTGTTCCCTAGATTCACCCTATTAAGGATCAATACCAGGGAACCAAATGGAAGTTGATAAGACCTCCCCAACCCTCGGTATATTACAATTGATAATTTCCCTAAATTATTTTGGAACATTCCCATAAAATATATTCCTTAAAGTAAAAAGGAGATAAGTTAGGAAGAAGGATATGCCCATGTGAATAATGTTGGTATTTACCCACCATAAAAGAATACATATATATTAAACATAAATGGTCATAACATTATTATTCCCACATACATTTAATAGTAGAAAGCATACTAAATTTACACTAATAAAATCATTGTGTGCATGAAACCAATGAACTCCACTAGGTAAATTTAATAACTTACAAAAAAATTTATGAACTTTGCAAGATTCAATTTTGAAAAATATATCTACCATGACTTATTAGTGATAATGTATATCAAACTAATCTAGAAGTTCGAGGAAGATAATATAAATCAAACCCTAACACAAACATTAAAAAATATCCAAGAAATATTGTACATTTCTCTGTAATCATTTAATTATTGGTTAAAGATGTCAAATAAACATTAATACATGATCATAGTCTGTGAATAATTATTTCATTGACTAAATCATAATCTCACAAAGTTTCATAATTGTGAGAAACATATCTATTGCTAGTCTTAAATATATTGCCTAAAAATATAGCCTAACAGGCTCCCCTGAGTGCAGTCTCTTTCCCCTGCATAAAAAACCTCTTTTTCTTTCATGTCTTTGAGACATTTTTATTCTATTCCAAGTTGGTTTCCCATTTTAATTTTTATAACTTATCCCTTAATCAAAATGTTAGGGTTAATGGTTATTTAGATTAATTGGCCTCTTGTTGAATCCATTAGTGAAATAGATTATTTCTTTGTTGTAATTTGTTCCAAGAAAGTTAAAAAATTTCCTCCCAAAACATTTAAGCCATCTCCTATTATCCTTCCCGCATCACAAAAAAATGAGAATTAGTTCCTTTGAAATTACATAATGATTTAGAAATGAAATGAAGAAAAATTGTTTTCTTCATTTCATTTATGAAGTAAATAAATGTTCCATTTCATTTACTTTCAATTTTTTATGAGTATTATTATTTATTTATATTTTCACATGTATTATTTTTATATAATTATTAATAATATTTAATAGTGATAATCATATCAAATAATATGATTATTTCTTAAATTGATATTAAACACATGTATGTATTTATTAACACTTGATTAATAATATTACTATATGATAAAACGTAATAATATTATATATATATATATATATATATATATATATATATATATATATATATATATATATATATATATATATAATTATGTGTTATCATATAATAATATTATCAATCAAATGTTAATATATACATACATGTTTTTAATATTAATTTAAGAAATTATATATATATATATATATATATATATATATATAATTTTATAGCATTAAATTTGTTGGCAATGTTGGCATTGAGGTCAACAGTGCCATAGATCATTGGTTTGATTGATACTCATTAGAATTGTGTTGGCTCTCATGCAGTAATCATGAATGCATGAATACAATGGGATTATCTATTTAATTTATGGTTTTCTCACTGTAGTTGATGTAGGGAAATTATTTGAAAAACAAAAACAACAACAAAATTCTAAGGCTAACAACATTTGCATTGGTTAGTCCTATTAAGGATGTTTAAATTATAGTCGCTAGCTTGTTACACAATGCATACATTATGCTATTTGTTTTCTTGTAGCCTGCATAGATGTTGGCATGCATTGAAAACACGTTCCCTTTCCTCGCACGTCAAAAACCATGGTTTTCTCTCTTGGTATTTCTCTTGGTTTAATGTTGGCCCCATGGTTTTATATTGTATCAAATTACTATGGAATTTACCATATAAATTTCCGTGGTATCTCTTGTTGGCTTGATTTGGTCTAAGCGGAGTGAAGCCTATAGATATAAACTATGATCAACACTTGATCATTTTATATGGAATCATGTGATATTGTATAATGCATGGTTGTGTAATAGTGATATGTTTTGGTGCCATAAGGGTGTATCTGGGTATATCTATGTTCAAGTGCCGTAAATTTTTGGTAGCCTATGATCAAAAAGGTTTGCAAATGAGTGAAAGAGGATCCTAGATTTTATCTTCTAAGCATAAGGCATAATTTGATGGTTATATGAGTTGTCTAATGCAACGTGATGGTGATTTGAGCGATGAAGCAGTGCAGCCCGGTAAGTTTTTTCTTAATCGGTGTGATATTATTTCCCTAATATTGCGATTAAGACAGGTCGGTGTAAAATTGAAGGCGTGTAGTCATGTTCTTATGCTTGATTTAGTGTAGTGGTCTAATAAAATTTTCAATTGAGATATACAATTCTGATTTGAGCAATTACAGGAGGTCATATAGCCCCTTTCTGGTTCACAGTTTTGATACGAGGCATTTAAACAAGTGATATGAGCTATATATAATTTCCCTAGTTGATGTAGGGAAATTATTTGAAAAACAAAAACAACAACAAAATTCTAAGGCTAACAACATTTGCATTGGTTAGTCCTATTAAGGATGTTTAAATTATAGTCGCTAGCTTGTTACACAATGCATACATTATGCTATTTGTTTTCTTGTAGCCTGCATAGATGTTGGCATGCATTGAAAACATGTTCCCTTGCCTCGAACATCAAAAACCATGGTTTTCTCTCTTGGTATTTCTCTTCATTTTATGTTGGCCCCATGGTTTTATATTGTATCAAATTACTATGAAATTTACCATATAAATTTCCATGGTATCTCTTGTTGGCTTGATTTGTCCTAAGCGGAGTGTAGCTTATAGATACAAACTATGATCAACACTTGATCATTTTATATGGAATCATGTGATATTGTATAATGCATGGTCGTGTAATAGTGATATGTTTTGGTGCAATAAGGTTGTATCTGGGTATATCTATGTTCTAGTGCCATAAATTTTTGGTAGCCTATGATCAAAAAGGTTTGCAAATGAGTGAAAGAGGATCCTAGATTTTATATTCTAAGCATAAGGCATAATTTGATGGTTATATGAGTTGTCTAATGCAACATGATGGTGATTTGAGCGATGAAGCAGTGTGGCCTAGTAAGTTTTTTCTTAATCAGTGTGATGTTATTTCCCTAACATTGTGATTAAGACAGGTTGGTGTAAAATTGAAGGCGTGTAGTCATGTTCTTACGTTTGATTTGGTGTAGTGGTCTAATAAAATTTTTAATTGAGATATACAATTCTGATTTGAGAAATTACAGGTGGTCATATAGCCCCTTTCTGGCTCGCAGTTTTGATATGAGGCATTTAAACAAGTGATATGAGTTATACTGGGCATGAACATCGAGCTTGACCATCAGCATTGGTTGACATAAAAATCTGTGATGTTGGGATGTATCACTTATTCATGGATCATGAAATTTAAACCTTCCTTTTGATTCTAAAGTTGAATTAATAATAATGTATACAATATAAATCAATGCCCTCACAAACAAAAAAGTAACACAAAGTTTCCATTGTGTGTGTGGTGAAATTGAGATCCAAACAATCTATATGTTGTATGTTGGTGTTTATGATAAAATTTATTCTAATATATAGGATCAAGATTCTGAATATCATCTCCATGCTATGCCTCTAAACCAATTTAGTTGTTCTAGTCAATGAAGAAATGGTAGTTGGAGCGATTGACTCAATTGTGTCTCAATAAATTGTGAACTCTTAAGTGATTGTCTTAATGTAGAATTAGAGCTATGACAATCATTTTCTTTTGTAGAACTTAATTTTACTATACTCTAACTTATTGTGTAATGCTAAGCTATGGAAGGGCCAAATTTGGTTGAGATAAGGTTGAATTTATGACAGAGTTGTAGCAGTGATCGTGTCATCAAGCAGATCAAAAGCATGATGGATAAGATGAGTAGTCTATGAAGATTTGTTTAAAATTTAATATGTCAAGTTTTGAGTTTTGTTAACTCAAGATTTTTTACAGGTCAATAGTTGTATGGCGAGAATTGTCCATAAGCATTTTATGTTGCAAGAATGATACTAAGATCTACTAGTTGATATTGTTATAGATATCAATTTTTGATGATGTAATGAAGTTGTTGCCTCTTAATATGTTAAATTATGATAGTACTGCATTAAGGTTGACTTTTGTTGTCAACTATGCTGACTATTCATACACTTGATCTTGAATTGAAGTCAAATATATTGTGAACTTCTTTGTTGTTGGTAATAAAATTTTCTCATAATGTTTGCTACCATATTCATAATGAAATCAAAGTTTGTTGTTGTTGAAGTCTAGAGTTGCTAGTTGAGCTTCAAGAGTTTTTTGACTATGAAATGATGATAGTACTATGTTTATGTCATGATTTTCTTTTTAGGATTATTCTTCTTGTTAATATGTTGCTACTACTCATGAAAGAGTAAGTGTGTGGTTGATGACAGAGTATCTAGGACTACTTCCTGAAATCCATAATTGTTTTATTACTGTTTCAATGGGAGTGTATTACAATATATGTTAACTTTTGTATCATCCAATGTTTGTGTTGCAAAGGTTGATTATATAATGATTAAATTCTAATGAACATTTTTGTTGTAGAGATCAATGTTTTTGTTGATTGTTGATATGTAGCTCATAATTTCAAGGTTTTGTGTGGAATCTAGATTTGTGTTGCATGGATATGCCATGAATACTTGGTAATGAATATATTGGAGTTGATAATTATTTAAGTTGTTGCTTGCTAATTAATCTAGTGAGTTTTGGTTTTATGCTATTATTGAGTTAGTGTATCACTAGTTGTAAGTTGAGATTAATGTTGTAATGTGATGATGACTATTGCAAGTCAGAAGCTACTGGAGCTATATTGCTAAATAATAGGATTGATGTATTTCTGAGTTGTTTATTTTTTATAGATTAGGTTAAAATGATGTGCACATGCCAATGGTAGGAGCATGTTTATGTTGGGTATGTGTTATATTATTTCCATGACTAGTTGCATACTATGTGTATTGTGACAGGTGGTTTTGTAGGAGGGAGGAAGCACCCTTGCATGGGATCCAGGGCATTGCCCCAATAATTCTTTTTATGTGAACGCAATAATAGTTTGGCGGACCCAAGGATGTGGGGAAAACCAAAATATGGTGGGTATACCTACCCATGGTTTTATGCATGGGTTTTGCAAATGTTTTTGGGCATGATGGTATTCTTCCCATGGTATTTTTGTATATCCGGTCAAGGGAACTACGGTTATCTTCTAATCCAATGTTATGGATTGGGTTTTATGAATTCTTCAGCATGTATATATATATATATATATATATATATAGATATATATATATTATAATATTGAAAGGATTGTAACAAAAACTCAATCTGGTGGTCTTGGTTTTTGGATTTAGGGGAAAATATCTATGTATATTTATTTTAAGTTCTCGCCATTATTTACTTTTCTATTTTAAGAATTCGTTTCTAGGTGATTTATTTATAGGGTTAAAATCTACATTTGGTATCAGATTTGTTTCAGCTTCAAGGGGAAAAATTTTATATTGAGGGGTTTTGCTTGGGTCGGTGGTAGACCTCGTTCAGTGGGAGATCTACGATATCGATTCTTGCAATGAAAGAAGATGGTGAAAAATGGAAAAATAGAGATCAATAAATTTAATGCCCAGATTTTTTAGCTATGGAAGCTCAATATGGAGGATCTATTGGTGTACCAAGATCATTGGATTGTTGTAGATCTAAGCATGACACCGAAAATAATGTCGACAGAAGACTCGACAAATATAGACCAGAAGGCTAAGAGAACAATACAATTGTGTCTCTCAGATTCAGTATTGTTGAATGTATTAGGGGAAGCTATGATGAAGTATTTTTGGGACATCTAAGTATCTGAGGAATAAATTTTTCATGTGGAAAAAGTTTTATAACCTGAGGATGAAGCATGGAGACTTGACGACAAGGCATATGAACGTCTTTAATACTATGGTAAGCTAGTTGTTATCTATTGATATAAAAAATTTAGACGAAGATAAGTGCATCATTTTTTTATGTTCTCTACTAGATTCGCGGATATCCTAGTTTTTGAAATAGGTAGAAATACAACTACCTTAAATTTTGATGAAATAGTTACCCTCCTTACTGTTGAAGGATATGATATTGAAAAATATGGAGAGTTAGAATTGAGATTCCTTGTTTGTTCGAGGAAAGTCCCGGAACATTAAAAAAATAAGTCCTCAGGTGGGAGATCTAAATCTATAGGGAGATATAAATCTCCAGGAAAACCTGTAAAGGTGTGCTGGAAATGCAAAAAGGAAGGGAACTACAAAAATGACTATAGATATAAATCTCTTAAGAAAGAAAATGGATATGATGATGCTCCTTCTGTAGAGGTGAAAACCACCTCAGATGAAGGTGGGGATGTGTACTTGGCTTCTTCTTAAAATACAAATGTAGATCATGAGGCATGATTTATTGACTCAGGTGCATCCTTTCACTTCACACTCCATAGGGAGTGGTTTTGCGAGTATGAGAAATATGATGGTGGTGATGTCTTCTTAGGAGATGAAAGGAAGGACATAAACATCATATGTGGAGAATTCAAGTTGAAGTTTCAAAGTGGAAGGATTATAACACTTCCTGGTGTTCTGCATATTCCTGCACTGGCCAAAAACATGATTTTTTTAAGCAATATGGATGATGTAGGTGAAAAAATAGTGTTCGAGAAAGATACCTACAAGATGGTTCGAGTAGCAATGGTATTGATGTAGGGATTTCGGATTGGAACTTTGTACAAGCTTCTAGGTAGCACTGCTATTGTTGGGTGCAACAATTTTGTGGTTCCTGAAAGTGAAGTAGAAAACATAGTGGTCTCTAGAGACAATTCCATGCTATGGCATAAAAGGCTTGGAAATATTGGAGAGAAGGGACTGAATACTGCATGGTAATGGTATGGTATAAGGCATGCATAATTTCTCTCTGAATTTCAATTTATGTGAACATTGTGTATATGAGAAGCATAATCGGGTGAGTTTCCCCTCTTGTGCTAAGAGGGAGAAAATGATATTAGAGCTTGTGCACAATGATGTGTTTGCATCTGTGTCAGTTCCATCATTGGGTAATTATGTATACTATGTCTCATTTATATGTTAATTCTCAAGGAATATGTGGATATATTTCTCAGGAATAAATCTGAAGTCTTTGACATGTTTAAATAATTTAAGTTATGGTGGAAAATCAGAAATAGAATAATGTTAAGGTGTTGAGGACATATAATGGTGGAGATTTTTTCAAGAAGTAATTTGAAGATTTATGTAAGAAGTGTGGTATAAAAATACATCAGGCTACTCCACACACACCTCAAAAAAATGGTGTTGCAGACAGAATGAATAGGATGTTTATGTAAAAGGCAAGAAGCATGATCAATGGTGTTGGATTAGAGCAAGAATTATGGGTAGAGGCAGTGGATACTGCATGTTACTTGCTTAACAGATCACCATCATAAGCGTTGGTGGATAATACTCCACGTGAGGTATGGACAGGTAAGAAACCCTCTCTTTCACATCTAAGGGTATTTGGCTATGATGCATATGTACATGTTCGAAAGGATAAAAGAACCAAGTTGGATAGTAGATCTAAAAGGTTCATGTTTATTAGTTACAAGGATGGTTTAAAAGGTTATAATATTTGGAACCCATAAACAAGGAAGGTTGTGTACAAAAGACATGTAGTGTTTAGAGAGGTGAAATATGTTTTTAAACATGAAATCTTGCCAAAGAAACCTAAGAAGATATAGTTTGAGCTAAAATGAGGAAGAATTATACTCTAGAATAGAATAGGAACCAAAGGAGGAAGAGCCACAAACTCTAGTTTTGAGAATATTAGTTCGAGAGAGAAGGCAGTTAGAAAGGTATAGTCTAGCTACTTTTTGATCGAATTTTTCTCTATATATTACTAATTATGATCCCAGAACTATCAGGGAGGCAGTAGATTCAGAGGATGGAAAAATTCGGAAAGAGGCCATGGTTTATGAAATTGAATATTTGGACAAAAATTAGTCTTGGTATCTAGTGGAGTTACCGACCATAAGGAAACCCATTAGAAGAAAATGGGTGTTTAAGAAGAATATGAGTGCAGAAGGCAAGGTGGATAAATACAAATATTGGTTGGTAGCAAAAGGTTATACCTAGGTGTCAAGAATTGATTTTGGTGATATTTTTCTCCTGTTTCCAAATTAGCTTCTATTAGATTAATTTTATCTGTTGTTGTTGCATTTTATTTTTAGTTAGAATAAATTGATGTGAAGACAACATTTCTTGATTGGGATCTAGAAGAAGAGATCTACATGAAGCAACCAGAAGGCTTTATGGTGAAGGGTAATAAAGAACTTCTATGAAGGTTAAAAAAGTCTCTGTATGGGTTAAAAAAGTAACCAAGGATGTGGTATTACAAATTTCCCCAAGCTCTCTCTCAAGCCGTTGGTAGGTATTATGCAAACTGGGGTATACTCTGCTACACCAATATAGGGGAGCAACATCTTCCATCCTATGGGTGACAGATAGGGAGGATACACTATTTTCTAGAGATCCCTCAACCCTATGAGACATATATCTCAATTCCTCACCTTAGGAGCTCAAACAAGGGAGAAGAGCCGACTCAATGTCCTCAATCAGCCATTATTTATGTAGATCAACAACATATCAATGTGCTCATATTTGTTACTTTCTTACTGAAAATTTTAATCATAATGCCTCACACATTACCTGACATGAAACGATACCATATTCATCCTCCCTCTCAAGGAGGTATCAACAATAAGCCTAAGCATGTCTTGTACAACAACATTGTCTCAGTATATGAAGATATTTCAGTCCCAAATCTACATGCCAACTCCCCCTTACTTTGATCATCATAGGCTCATTACTTGTCAAGAATATCTCACCAGCATATAAAACAAAACAAAAATGCATACCTTAGACCATTTTGAAGTAGATGTTCGGATCATCACATCTTCCTGGATTCACCAGGTAATTGTCAATCCAGACATACCAGGTTCGGGAAGCTTTCTTCAAACCATACAATTATATCTGTAAACATTATACTGATCAAATCAATATACTCATCCTCATACAAATCCATAATGTGCAATAAAATCAACTATGTCACCTTATAAATCCTTATATTCCAAATCAAAACTAATATCAACTCTATAAAATTTTCTACCAATAAAACTATTCGGACTAGGTGTCAGGTAGAGCTCACATCCAAATACCAAGTTACAACCTTATCTATTGTCATGTAAACAACTATTATTTACCAAGAAAGATCAAGCTAATATTTATCAAGCCATCCTCATGATCATAATATAAATAATTCATGTCACTAGATGCAAACGCATACATTCATTGTGAGATGACTATATATTGAATCACAACTATTTACACTTCAGCCAATGTGCCAATACTAATGTTAATCATTGAGAGTCACTATGCCCATATTTTCATGTCACATTAAGGTAAATCACTATTGTCATGTACATAATTTGATCAAAACTCTAACTTGTTGTCTCTGTGAGTTCAATCAATCCATAAGCCAAAACATATCTATGAACTATCAAGCATCATGTAAAAATTCCAATATTGCTCACCCATATTAAACCAATAGGCCAAATTTTATCAAACCCTTGCATATGTTATCAAATACTGACATATAATAACTTCAATGATTGAATTAAAATAACATACTGAAATGAAAATTCCTATCCCCTTCAAACATAAGTTTAGTCAACATATTCATATTCTCTATAGTAAGTCAAACATGCAAACTTCTCTACTCATATGAATTTCTATTGTCTGATCCATATATGTAGGGCTATCTTACTCCTGGTGTGCTCCTGATCTTGTACATAAAGATTTAGTTTTTTTGTGTCCTATAGGTACAAATGCACCCATAGGCCTTATTCCGTGCAGTTGGGAGGCTTATAACCACCCCTTAAGCCTTCTTCTATCTTATTGGGGCTTAGACTAGGAGAACCCTTCTCTATTAAAAATAGAACCTGCCAAAACCTTTTTGCACAACATCATATGTTTATTCATGTCTAGAATCCTTCCTCCAATAGTTAAGTGTCTTCTTTTCAAATAATAATAGGTGTTAAAATCTCATGAAGAGTTTCTTCATCTAAATGAGAAACCACTTCAGTCATCATCATTCAAAACATCAACCTGTCTACAATAATACTATCATGCATTAACATAACTGTTATGTCATGAAATCAAACTATATAAGGTTCTAAACATATATTCATCATGGTGATAACATGTTATCATCAACGAATTTATCATCACATATGAATATGACATCAAGCTTTCATCAAGGGTTAGTGTCATATCATTAGGGAAGTTGACAAGTGTATCATTATACTTCAAGGATCATAATCACTACATCACTTCTTTAATTTAGGGAATTCATTCATACTTTTTAAGCTTATCGAAAACTAAACAAGGTCAACAATAAGATCCTAAATATCCATCTTATTGTTAGACTTTCATCATCAAATTTACCATGATTATTACATGAATTTAACTATAGTATCAAGTTATCATATATTAAAATCAATGCATCTAGGGAATTCACCATGTATATAATGTAAGATCCTTTCCAAATATCAAGTGTACTAATATATCACATGTACTAGAGATCAAAATTACTTTCATATGTATGAATCATTCATGAAGGTGATATTCCCATCATACCTTAGGGCTTACCTTTTCATCAAATATTGCAACTAAAACAATGTACTATACATACCTTATCACATTTATATACCTTTTCACTTTGTATCACTTACTTTTCATGCGAAATTATATCTCTTCTCTTCTTGCACTAGTTATCTACTCTTTCACCTCGGATGATCCTCAAGAAGGATCCACTTATGACATATCATCAGGAGGTTAGAAGTATCCAAATACTCAAATATACATGTAGGAATTATAATCAATGATCATATCAATAAGTCACATAAATAAGTAACATAAATCGAAAAAGTACTTATATTTAATGAGAGGTGATCCTCTCCCTCTTGAACCAACCTTCAAGATTCATGACTGTCCATTGTTCATATAACATTATTTCCTTCATTATGCTTCAACCAACTTCCCAAGAACCATGCCTAATTAAGACTATCCCATCTAGTGCTACATAAAACCAGTCACAAGAGCTATAACATCTTCACACTAATCATGCTAGTGTTTCTAGAATACATATCTCAAATATTTGTCATAATCCAAGGTTTCTTCCAAGCCCTATCCTCACAATATCCATCAAACATTAATATCCAGATTCCCTAGGGTTTCCTTAAATCCCTAGTATTCTTTTAGATCTCCTCCATCTTCTCTTGCTTCCATTAAAGGTGTCTTCATGGGGGTGATCTTAATGAATTTTCTTCAGCTCAAATATGATACCATGTTAATTTTTCTTAGAGATATATTGTTATTTTATTTAGATAATTTCATTTCTTCATTTACATATTAAATTCACCCCACAACGTCATACCATTATTCAGTTTTACCACATTATTCAACAACATATGAAATTATTTAGAAATAACAATATCATCATCAATGCGACGGAACATAAAGGAACAATAAAAGAAAATCATTCACACGAAGAGACACTAAGAGTGGTCAGAGAGTAGGGAAAAATCCACTATGGGGAAATCCCTTTCAAATTCTTCTCCTTATTAGATTGTCATAATATGCTCAACAAAGATGGAGTACAATGATCCATATCTTCAACCACAAAACTGTCCAACAAAATCAACTAATAAACATCCAAGAGATGAACCCAACAATCCTAATAATCAAAACCCTGATTAAGAAGCCTATAGTCAATTATTGAATTCTACAGTAAATTGTGGTTAATTGAAAAATCATATGCTAGTTTCCAAATGCACACAGAGAGTGTACGAGCATGTGGCTGAAACCATCCAACCACACTCATGAGCCTGAATGCCTATGGTTGCAACCAAAAACTGGTTGTGTCATCCCTATGGTTGTAAACCAAAACCCTAGATCCCACATGTGAGCTTGATACTCTACAATTTTGAACTTGAATGAATCGATATCCTAGACCACCACATACCTATGCGAGCCAAACCAAAGAAACAAGAATAATCATGATGATGTAAAAATGAGGCTCACTTGTATTTATATTCATCTAAGGGTATGCAATTTCTCTTTTGGGTCGACCTATCCTTATGTGAAAATGCGGGCTTGAATTCTAAAATACCCTTTCCCTTTTCCAAATCAAGTGCTCCAAAAGTCAAAATTGGTCCTCTCGAAAAGAGGAATCCAGTTCCATGATTGGAACTTGTCATTGAGCTGCCAAATTAACAAGATGTCACTCTATAATTGGACCTCCCACTTGAGGACTCATTCTATTTCTATTTTGGAAGTGTCCTCTTATATAAAAGGCATATTCATTCTGGCTCTCCATGATTTTCCATCTCATCTCCTGTGACAAAAAGGATGAGACTATTTAATCAAATTTCAAGGTAGTTGCATTACTACCTATTGAAACAACTAGACTATCCCATGAGTCTAATTGAGAACACCGAATATACTACCGCACTTATCCTCATTTGAAACCTTAATATCAATAAATAATAACTAACTTACCATAGTAATGAAGGAATTCATATGTTGTTTCACCAAGTCTCCATATTTCATCCTCAAGTTATACAACTTCTATCTTAAGAGTTATTTATTTAAGAGGGACTTATAATAATATAAATTCCTAACTTGTACTGAAAAGATTTTGTTGTAGCTTCTCTTGAAACATTAAGTAATAATAAATCTAAGACACACAACCACATTGTGCTCTTTTCCTTTCAATCCAACTTGGTCCAGTCTTCTATCTACATTTTTTTTGGTTTAGTACCTTGATCCGCAATGATCCATTGATCTTTGTCCACCAAAATATCCTCCATATTGAGCTTCCACAACTCAGTAATAACTCCTTTGAATTTATTTATCTCTATCTTTCCACTGTTCACCATTTCCTTTCACCAAAAGAATCAATCATGCAGATCTCCCACTATAATAGGGTTTAACATAGGTCTAAGAAAAAAACCCCATAGCCAAAAAGTAATCCTCTTAAATCAAACACTGCTCTAAAACAAAATGTATGTTTTAACCTTGTACATATAAAAACTGCAAATGAATTATCAAAATAAATATAAAAGATACAATTTCAATCACAAAAAATATACACAGAAAAATTTCTCGTGGAACCAAAAACCAGGAAAACCAGATTTATTTTCATGTTGTAATAAATTATAGACATGTCATAGATTTTATAAAACTCCCAATCCATTAATCTAGGATTAGAATATAACCATAGTTTCTTTGAACAGATATACAAAACCATGGGCTAAACCATTATGTTCCCAAAAACCACGAACAATGAAATTTCTTGCTAAAAATATACACAAAAATTGTGATGAGGATATTTGTGCAAAGAATATAACACATATCAAAAATTCTTTGAATTGTCTTTCTCTTTGCACACATGGGGCCACATGAGTACATAGTCACCAATCTAGGGAAATAACACCCATTTTCCCTCTACACCAAGAAAAATTCTCATTGCTCAATGATAACTTGTCAATGCATCTGTAAAATTATTCAAAGTTTCCACCTTTACTAGTAACAACTTTTTGTTTTCAACCATATCCCTCACAAAGTTGAACGTAAGTATATTTTTTCTTTGAATGATAAGCAAGGACTTTTGCCAAGAAAATTGCACTTTGGCTAGCACATTCTATCATGATAGATTTTTGTACTGACCCCATACTTGAACAAAGTCTTTGTAACCAAAATAATTCTTTGCATACATGAGTGATTTCCATGTATTTCAACTTCTGTAGTTGAAAGAGCCACTATAGGTTGTTTATTACTCATCCAATTGATTTCTCCTTCAAATAGGTTAAAAATATATCCACTTGTAGATATTCTATGACCCATATCTCCAACCCAGTCTGCATCAACAAATCCACGTATGCCCAACACTCTATCCAATCCTAGTCTTCCTTCCTAGAAAAAACCATAATCAACTCCATTTTTATAAGGTGTGTATGGAGTATTATTCTTCCATGCTATAACACACTTATTATAGAAATATTCAAATTCCTTCTTATAAAATTCTCCACCATTATCTATACTCAATACCTTAATCTTATTCTCTTCATGATTTTCAACTAGAGCCTTAAATTGTTTAAAACTATCAAATAATTCAAATATTTTCCTCAGGAATATATCCATGTATTCATTGAGAATTCATCTATAAATGAGACATAGTACATAGATTTACCTAGTGATGGAACTGACATAGGTACAAACATATCATTGTGCACTAGCTTTAATATTATGTCGACCCTCTTAGCACAAGAGGAAAACCTCGCCTAATTCTATTGTAGAAATTATGATGTATATTTGCAATTTATCATGAATTTTTAATCAAAATCACAATACATAAGCCTACTTCACTTCCATGCAGTTATTAATTCACAATTTAGAAAAAAAAATTAGACATGCAATAATAAATCACATACATTCAAATGGTGTTTTTCCTGGGGAAAGAATTCTTCTAAAAACCCCAATGCTTGCTTGCATTAATCTGATGAATAGAGATGTATTTCAATTGTTTTTATCAATTCAGCACAACTTGCAAGTAAATAACTTATCTCTTTTCTCACTAAGAATCTCTCACTTAGACTTAGTCAATTTTTTCCTCTTCTTGAGCTCCTATTTCCTTGCATTGTTCCTTGAGAAATTAGGCCCCTATTATTCAAGAATTTCTCAAAAGGATTATGCAATTCCTTAGGTTGATCATATGACTACATGCAACACCTATACACTCAAGACTAGTCCACAACTGATTTTACATTGCCTTGGAATCTCCACCAAGCCTGGGGAACTTGAATTCTCTGCATTCACTAGCTATTTTGGGTTGATTAATCAATTAAATAGATGATCATTGAGTTTGACTGAAGTCCCACTGCACAATTGACTCTCCACTAGTTCCTTAAATAATTAGAACTAGTTTTATTGAAAACAACCTTAGATAAATGACCTTGATTTCTACACATTAGAAATCACACATGCTTAACTGAACTATAACTTCTGCAACTTGAATTTACTAAGAAAACTGGGTGACACAAGCCATGTCACACAAGTTAACTATATCCAAGTTGTCTGTTGATGTGGAAATTTGAATTTTCTCAATTTAATCAAGGACAAATCAAACTGAGAATTTCTTGCTTCATTTTTCAACACTCCCTCTCAGAAAGAAAGGGATTATCAACCACCCCTATCCTGCACCTGTGCAACTCGAACTTCCCTATTTACAAGGCCTTTGTCAAAATTTCAACATCTTGTTCCTTTGTCAAAATGTACTACAGCAATGTTATCTGCCTTTGCACACAATCCTGCAAATTCTGATACCAGATATCTATATGCTTGTATCGATTGTGAAAAACAATATTCTCAAAGATTTTAATGAAATTATGATTATCACAGTATATCACAATTGGGTCCATCATCTCACCAAACTATTGAAGTCCAACAAGAAATTGCAGCACACACAATAGTGTGGGACCAACGAGTCCTAGCTATACATTAGTGTGAAGGCCAATTTAATAAATTAAATTGGTGCAGTGTCTAATTTACTTTTCCCTTAATTAAATTGGACAATAAAATGTAATCTTATCTCATGATCACTTGTAATAGTTAACTTAGCATGATAAACTCAGTTAGCTCATGTATTTCGAGTTGAGGGTGGTTGCTGAGGCATGCAGAGTAATTTTATTAGTTATGGAGTTCGATTGCATTTGGTGCATTAGTTTAATGCATGAGTAATCAGTTATCTCAGTTAGGTGAGTTGGAGCCAGTTGAAATAGTTGTAATTGTTTGTTACACTAGTGAGAGATCCAGTGAATTAAATATTATTTAATTCACAATCAGTAATATACATGCAACTGATGATTTACTATTAATATTTGCATGCATGAAAATTCCAGTCGATACCCAATTGAGACAAATTTTAAATGGATGTTAACTATCAGTTGTGTGATTAGTAGGTTTCCCGCATGAAAATAGAAATACATTGGATTTCCAATGATCCTTGCGTAGTTTTGGAAGGCCAAAATTCCTAAATAATAGGGATTTCATTCATCAATAATTGTGCAATAAATTCAGGCTGTTTAGAGGTTGAGAATTGGCTAAGTGTTGGCCATTTTTTGTCCAGGATAGTGTGAGACAGTTGTGAGAGTGCAGGAGACTCTTATGAGACGAGTGCATTGTAATTGTTTCATGATTCCATGGAAAATATACAATAGAAGATAGAGGGGTTTTGAGTAGAAAGCTTTCCCCAGGAAATTATTTGTGTTGTGGTTTGATTTGATTCATTCTTTGCTTAATTTGATTGGTGATTGTGTTTAATTTAAACAATTTATTTCTATATCAGATTGAATCCATTGATACAAATTTGTTTGTCTAATTTCAACATGGTAACATAGCATAGGAAATCACTACAGTGGAGGAGAAGCTGAGTTTGTGACTGAATAGAATTCGAATTTGCAAAAGTATTCTTGGTGTGACAGGCGAATCAGGATCAAAATGGCTTTCATTGGCTTGATATTGGAGTATGAACTTGAGGGTAGATCTAACTATATTGCGTGGAAAGACATGATGGAGGCAGTACTGGAGGAAAATGGGTTGAAATAATTCATTTACAATGATGTTCCCAATCCCGTTGTAGCAGATGCTACAAATATTGATGCTTGGAAAAAGAAGTTTGCAATGGCAAGGAGGATCTTACTGGAGGGAGTACGATACTACATTGTCTCAAGTCTCCATGGAAAAGTGACACCATAAGCAAGTTGGAAAGCTTTGGCAGATCTGTTTCAAAGCAGCAGTGATCATGGAAAACTGGCACTGAAGGACAAGCTCAGGAAAATCAAAATGGAGAAAGGTGACACCATTCCAAAATATTTAACAAAGTTTGTCCAATGTCAAGATGAGCTTGGGAGCATCAAAATTAGAGTCGCGGATGATTACTTGGTGAGCCTAGGTCTTCTAGGACTTCCCAAGAGTTGGCATAGTTATCAAGACTCTGTCAATGGAAGGGAAAAGCTTCTAGATTGGGAATGACTTTGGTTGGATTTGGTGCAAGAATAATTCAGGCGGAATACCAGGGATGGATCTTCAACTAAGAATGATGATGAAGAAGATTTCACTTTTCCTACCAAGGTGAAGAAGGGGAAAGGAAAATCTAAGTCCGGTAAATATGGCAAGAAGCGCGACATATCCAGAGTGAAGTGTTTTCATTATCATGAGCATGGACAGTATGCCACTCATTGTCCACAAAAGAAGAAGAACAAGAAGGCTTTAGGGTATGAATCTGGTGAGGCTTTGGCCTCGCAATTTGAGCTTGACCTCTTTCTCTTTGCATGCATGGTGTCAAGTGCAATGGGATCAGTGTGGTACTTGGATAGTGATGCATCCTTTGACATGATGGGAGACAAAGAACTTTTCAGTAGCTTTGAGGAGAAGGACCTCCAGATGCATATTGAAATGGGTGATGACTGGTGGTACAGTGCTACCAGGATTGGTACAGTTACCTTCCAGAGATAGTCAAGCAAACCCTTTCAATTAAAAGATGTAATGCATGTACCAGGATTAAAGAAAAATTTGGTCTTAGACGCAATGTTGGAGGATAGAGGCTATGATGTTGTTTTCAGTGAGGGAAAATCTTTCATGCGACACAAAAAAACAATAAAAGCCAAGAATATTGGGATTGATGTGAATAATCTCTATAAAATTGATGCAGATGGCTGCACAACATTGATGGGGAAGGTGGACAAAGTGGTGAGCCAGGATGAGGGTGAGTTATGGCACAGGAGATTGAGCCATATACACCATGGAGCCTTGAAGGTCATGCAGCATATTTCTACAGGTCTTCCCAAGGGTACTCTTGTGCAGTCAGACACATGAAAGGGATGTACTATGGGGAAGTATGAAAAGGCCACTTTTCACGAGAAGGAAAACCGAGCCTTGAAAATTCTTGAGAGATTTCACTCAGATGAGTGTGGACCATTCTCTACTGCTTCGATGGCAAAGCATAAGTACTATGTGATATTGTTGATGATTTTTCTAGAAAGTGTTGGATCTACTTCATGCAGAAGAAATATTAGACTTTCTCAAAATTTCTTGAGTTCAAAGCACTGGTGGAGAAATACATGGGGAAGCATGTGAAGGCTCTTAGGAGCAACAATGGTGGTGAACAACAAATGGTGGTGAGTACATCTCCAATGAATTCAATAAATTCTACAACAAAGAAGGAATTCAGAGAGAGTTGATTGTGCCTCATAACCCACAACAGAATGGGGTCACAGAAAGAAAGAACAGAACAATTGTGGGCATAGCACGAGCAATGTTGCATGACCAGGGCCTATTGTTGCATCTATGGGCAGAGGCATGCAACAAAATGGTATTTTTTCAAAACCGTTGTCCTCATCAGATACTTGGCATGAGTACACTAGAGGAGGCTTTTACTGGTAAGAAACTTGATGTTTCACATTTGAAGATTTTTAGCTCATCTGTTTATGTGCATGTGACCAAAGACGCCATGAAGGAGCTCGAACCAACAACTGAGATTGGGGTATTTGTGGGGTACACTGATACTCCCCACAACTATAGGGTGTATTTGAAAAACAATAGGATGACTGTTGTGAGACAAGATATAAAATTTGATGAGGAGAAAGCCATGCATTTGAGAGGGAGTTGGATTTTCATGCAGAGGACAAACTCTTGGTTCCAAATAATGAACCTCAAGATATGGAGTAGCCACATGCGCAGGATCATGGAGTATCAGAAAATACTCATGTAGAGCCATCCACCAGAAATGGTAGAAGGCACACTATGGAAGCTAATATATTGAGACTTGATGCGATAGAGAATGTAGGAGCCCCTACTTAACTGCACAGACCGAGAAAGTCTCCAGATATGTTTACTGGATACATGGCTCTTATGAACAAGTGTATTGTGATAGAACCATCTTCCTTTGAGGAATCAGTGCAACAACCAATTTGGGTTAGCGCTATGGTAGAGGATTATAACTCCATCATCAAGAATAGTGCATGGGAAGTTGTCCCAAGACCATTTGGAAAATCAGTGGTTGGATCTAGATGGATCTATAAGGTGAAAAATGTAGCGGATGGGAGTGTGGAGAAGTACAAGGCCATATTTGTGGCCCAATGATTCTCACAAGTTGAAGGGATTGACTATGAGTATACTTTCACACCAGTGGCGAGGCACTCTTCCATTAGATCTATCCTTGCACTCTCAGCATAGATGGGGTGGCGCATTCATCAGATGGATGTGAAAACTGTGTTTCTCAATGGAGTTATTAAGGAAGAAGTGTACATAGAGCAGCTATAAGGTTTCGAGATGTTTGAAAGTGAGTCACATGTGTGCTGACTCAAGAGAGCAGTCTATGGGCTGAAGCAAGCACCTCGTGTTTGGGACACTCAGTTTGACATCTATTTCACGAAGTTGGGCTTCACCAAAAGTGAAGCTGATACGAACTTGTACCAGATTGTGGTTGATGGTAAGCCCTTGATTATCGTACTTTATTTTTATGATCTAATTTTGACAGGTGATGAGTAGCTGGCAACTTCATGCAAGGAGGATCTTGCAAGGGAGTTCGAAATGAAGGACATGGGACTCCTTCACTATTTCCTTGGTTTGGAAATATGGCAGTGGGATGGTGAAATTTTTGTTTCTCAAGGCAGGTATGCCAAAGATATACTGGGTAAGTTTCACATGGAGAGTTGTAAACCAATGGATGCTCCTCTTCTAGGAAATTGGAGGAACGAGGATGCTACTTCTGGAGAAGTATTGGATGCTACTGTCTATAGGAAACTAGTGGGTTCACTGATGTACTTGGTGAACACCAGACCGGACATTTGCTATGTAGTTAACCAGATGAGTCAAGCTATGGTTAAGCCAACCAAGATCTCTTGGAAGGTGTGGAAGCATGTCTTGAGATATCTTAAGGACACTACATAGTATGGATTATGGTATAGAAGGACAGAGGGAGTGAATTTTCAAGGCTTCATGGATGCAAATTGGGTAGGCAGTCCATCAGATAGAAAGAGCACATCAGGAAGGATCTTTAACATAGGATCGACAACAGTTTCTTGGTACAGTAGGAAGCAGTGATCTGTGTCACTTAATTCAGCCGAGGGAGAGTACATGGTAGCAATTCAAGCTGCATGTGAGGTCATATGGATGAGAAAGATCCTAGTTGGTTTGTTTTGTTTTCAGATGGATTTGACTCTGATACATTGTGATAACCAGAGTTGCATTAAACTTTCGGTTAATCAGGTATTCCATGATAGGTCCAAGCACATAGAAATCTGGTACCACCATCTCAAAGATTGTGTTCAGAGGCGCATTACGTTACTTCAGTACATTCCCACGAAAGATCAGGATGTAGATATTCTGAAGAAGGTGCTCACTAGGAGAAAATTTGAATACCATAGAGGCAGGATCGGGGTGGCAGATAATCCCTTTCTTATTGAGAGGGAGTGTTGAAGTCCAACAAGAAATTGCAGCACACACACTAGTGTGGGACCAACAGGTCCTAGTGATACATTATTGTGAAGGCCAATTTAATTAATTAAATTGGTGTAGTGTCTAATTTAATTCTCCCTTAATTAAATTGGACAATAAAATGTAATCTTATCTCATGATTTCTTGTAATAATTAACTGAGTGTGATAAACTCAATTAGCTCATGTATTTCGAGTTGAGGGTGGTTGGTGAGGCATGAAGAGTAATTCTATTAGTTATGGAGTTTGAATTGAAGTTGGTGCATTAGTTTAATGCATGAGTAATCAGTTAACGCATTCAGGTGAGTTAGAGTCAGTTGAACTAGTTGTAACTATTTGTTGCACTGGTGAGAGATCAAGTGAATTAAATATTATTTAATTCACAATCCTTGATCTTCAAGCAGTTGATGATTTACTATTAATAGTTGCATGCATGTCAGTTCTAGTGGAGACCTAGTTGACACAATGGTTAAAGGGATGTTAAATATTAGTTGTGTGATTAGTAGGTTGCCTGCATGCAACCAAAAATCCATTGGTTTTCCCATGATCCTTGTGCAGTTTTGGAGGGAAAAAATTCCTAAAGAATAGGGATTGCATTCATCAGGAATTACGCAAGAAAGGCAGGCTGTTTAGAGGTTGAGAATTGGCTAAGTGTTGGTCAGATTTTGTCCAGGAGAGTGTGAGACAGTTGTGAGAGTGTAGGAGACTCTTGTGAGAAGAGTGTATTGTAATTTTTTCATGATTCCATGGTGAATATACAATAGAAGATAGAGCGATTTTTAGCAGCAAGCTTTCCCCAGAAAATTATATTTGTTGTGGTTTGATTTGATAATTTCTTTGCTTAATGTGATTGGTGATTGTGTTTAATTTCCTCAATTGATTTGTAGAAGGATTCAATATCTAGCTTTAGTAAATTGTTAGATCAGATTAAATCCATTGATATACATATGTTTTTATAATTTCTACATAAACAATCCAACAAGTATCTTTCTCAACCAGATCACCTCACAGGTTGCTTGACTTGCAACCGTGTATACTACTTCTGCCGAGTTGATCACAACATATATTTTCTTCTTTCTATACTAGGAAAAAGTTGTGGACCCAACATTGAAAATTCCACCTGATGTGTTCTTTCAGTCTGATGGACTTCCCTCCCATTCTGCATCTTTAAAGCCACACAAGTTCACTCCCTATGTTTGTCTATACCATAGTCCAAACTGGGTAGTGCCTCTTAGGTACTATAAAACATGCTTAGATTCCTTCCAATATAATTCGGTCGGCCTAAACATAGCTTAGCTCAGCTGGTTGATTGCATAGAACATATATGGTCATGTGTTCATAAGATACATTAGTGAACCCACTAGTTGTTGATAAATGATGGCATCCACTTCCTCACCTGAAGTGGCATCCTCCTTCCTCTAGTTGGTCGCTAGAGGTGGCTCCATGGGTTTGCAACTATCCATGCAGAATATCTGTATTGTCTCATTTGCATACTTTCCTTGAGATACAAACAATTCCGCATCGCCTTGCCATACTTCCATTTTGAGGAAGTAGTGCTTGAGACCCATGTAATTCATTTCAAATTATCTTGCAAGGTCCTCCTTTCAATATCTGATTAACTATTCATCACTAGTTAAAATAAATTCATCAACATATAAGAAAATAATCAACAATTTACCTTCTACCAAGATATGATAGAGATTTTCGTCCGCTTCACTTCTGGTGAAGCCCAGACCGGTGAGATAGTTGTCAATCTTGGTGTACCAAGAATGAGGTACTTGTTTGAGACCATGCAATGCTCTCTTGAGTATACACACATCTTGATGTACACCTCCTCCTCAATAATTACAATGAGGAATGTTGTTTTGACATCCATCTCATGGATCACCCCATCTGCATAGCTAGAGAAAGAATTGATATAATGGATGAGTACTTTGCTATAGGATAAAATGCCTCCTCATAGTCAATCCCTTCAACTTGAGAGTACCCCTTGGCCATAAATATGACCTTGTACTTCTCTATGCTTCCATTTTTTGCCTGATTTACCTGGAAGATCCATCGCGAACCCACAACTGATTTATCTGATGGTATTGGGACCACTTCCAAAACATTGTTCTTTACAATGGATTCATATTCCTCCACCGTTGCATTGAACCATACATGTTTCTCTATTTCTTCCTCAGAAGAGGATGGCTTATTATTTACAAGCTTAGTCATTAGATCCATGTAGCTAGTGTACCGATCTAGTGACCTTCCCTTCGTGTGAAAATTTGAAGAAGCACCCAAATTATCCCTCACATATTGCACAAGTCTCTCAACTTCCCTAGTTCTTTTCCTTGTTTCTTTGGATGGTTTTGCTTGAGTGGTTGTCTCCACTCTCTACTTCTCAATTTGTGGTTGCTCCAAAACTTCCTATGATTCCTCCTTTGGATCTAAAAGCTCCTCTTCTAGTGGGATCTGAAGTTCCCTCTCAACAGAGCACCACATCCTTTTCTCCTCATCAAAATTTACATCCCTTCACACAACTGTAATTATGAGGGATGACAAGTACACATAGTAGTTGTGGGGAGTCTCGATGTAACCCACAAATACCCCCAATTCTGTTGTCGGATCTATATTATTCCTTGATTATTTGGAGACATGGCAGTAAACAAAGCCTCCAAAAATCCTAAAGTGTGACACATCCAACTTTCTCCTCAAAAAATCCTCGTCTGGTGTAAACATTCCTAGAATCTAATGAGGACTTCGGTTCTAAAAATATATTGTTGTGTTGCATGCCTAGACCCACAAATGTAGAGGTAGGCCTTGGTCATGCAACATCTCCCTTGTTGCTCCCACAATCATATGATTGTCCTCTCAAGCACCCCATTCTATTGTGATTTTTGGGGTGTTATCAACTCTCATTGAGTACCTTCTTTTGTACAAAAAAATTAAATTCATTCAACCCACACTCACCTCCATTATCGCTCTTGACAGCCTTCAGCTTCTTGCCGATTTCTTTCTCAACTAGTTCCTTGAATTCTATGAACTTGGAAAATGTCTCATATTTCTTCTGCATGAAGAAGATCAAACACTTCCATGACAAGTCATCTGATCTAAATATGGAAAAACTAGTTTTGTTGTTCTAGCTTCCTCATCAGTATAAAATAAAAGTGTGGTTAAGGATTGTGTGCATAGAGTTGAGAATAAAGGAAAATTAATTCAATGGTTTCTTTTAAGTGTTATTCAACCAATATAATTCCATAAAAAAAATTTAAACCATAAAATCATCAAACACTTGAAAATAAATGTGCATCAAACAACAAGACAAAAACCATTGATGAAGGAGTTCACACCTCTTGGGCTACATCTCCTTGGCCTGTCAACATGAGTAGACCACTCTTTTATTTGGTGTCAAAATTACATATCATTTTGTTGCCAAACACATGTGACTATTACCCCTTCAATGTAATTTTCTCCTATAGAGAACTCTCACAATATCAAAAACACAACATGTCTCCTACATAGATGACATTCTTTCATTGGTGAGAGCTAGAAGCCCACCACATACATCCTTCAATTCCACACTGAAGAATACAATAAAAACTTCATGAATAAAGAAGTAAAACTGGATCTGAACCATGCTGGTCACAACTACTGCAAAAAGTGCTATGGAATTGGGAAAACCCCTACAAGATCTCCTCCTTGCTCAACAGCTTCCAAAACTGCTTCAAACATCTTATTGATCCATACACCTTACTTTTCAAACCTACAATATGTCCCTGAAGATGTGCTCAAATCAGTAAACATAGGTTACAAATGGAATCACAAGACCCAAAAACCCCTAAGTAGCTCTTATGTCTCTTCAAATGGTCTTCAGGTGAAGAAGATGTGGCCTCCTCTCCTAGTGGCCCTAGGCATCTTGAATATTAAAGCTAGAAAAATCACTTTGCAAAGTGCTCCTCTACCTCTGAAACCTATACCAAACTGCTCAGAATATCCGAAAATGCTAGGATAGACTCTTTTTGTGCCCAATTTGGTCGAAATTTTCTTAAGTTATGGCTTATTCAATTTTTCCTAGGAAAAATTCTCTAAAACTAGAGCAACTCCAGTTAACTCCACCAGAACTGGAGTTCCCACCGAAATTGGTGAACTCTACCAACTATGTTGCCAAGTTAAACTTAGATTAATTAATGATAAGCATAGTTTAATTAATGGATAAGTGCTATTTAAATGGTGATAAGCAAAGGTTTAGCATAAATGGGGCGTTTATGCAAATCTGCATTAAAGTTGGATCATGGGTTAATTAACCCGTGTTTAGCATGCTAATGGCATGTTTAATTCGTAGCCTTTGCCATGGTCATTGCATAAGGTTATATGGGCCAAGGCTAGCCCCCCTTACCCCTTCAACTGTGGTTTATTGGTATTGTTTGCGCGTTGTGTGGGGAAGGTCGCGGGGTTGACCCCGACCTCCGCCCGTCCTCTGACATAAAATTTTGACCTTTGGGGTGGCACGTGGCAGTCTCTGGGCTAGCCATGTGTCATGTCCTGATTCTTCCAAACCAAACCAATAAAATTGCGCCAACGAACCAAAATTTCAACCAATCACCAGATGACACTTGTCAGCACTTGATTTGACCAACTAGAGGAATATTCCTTGGAATATTCTTTTGGATAACTAGGCAGCCCAGTCATCATTATGTCAATTCTGCACAAATTTTAGTTGTTTGTGAAAATGGACATCAGGCTCTAACTTTCTCATATGAAGTCGGTTTTCGATGAAATGAACTATGTCAGAATCAGGACGACGAGACCTATTCACTCGTTCTAGTTTCGAGCGATTGTGAGAAATTTGAACTTTTAGCAAATTTTTGCCCCCAATTCAGTTTTTGATCATCATCAATAAAAATGAAAAAATATTTGTGTCTAGAAGTGGTGTATATCGAGAAAGTTCCACAAACATATGAGTCGATTCTTTCTAGAACTACATGTGCTTTGTTGTCCCGATCATGGAAAGTGGATTTTTTGTACTTCATAAAAGTACATCTTTTGCATACATCATGCTACTCAAGTGCTCCTTTCGGGAGGCCTGTGGTTATTTTTTGCAGAATCTTCAGGGCACCATGATGCAAATGGCCAAGTATTATGTGCCAAAGTTCACTTAAATCGTGATTCTGCACCTTTTTTTCCTTTGTGTTTACTGCATCACAGTATTCGACATCTAGCTTAGACTTATTCTTCACACGAACCCTGATCTACTTCACCTATACCATGGCTATGTGTCTCAGGAATTCCTTTCCTTTGCTAAAGATCACATCATAACCATGGTCTTCTGAAACAACAATAGAGATTAAATTTTTCTTTAGTCCCAGAATGAACATGACATCCTTGAGCCTGAGGGGGGATCCTGACTCCCTATGAAAGGTGATTGTACCAACCTCGGTTGCACTATACCTTATTTCATTCCCCATCTTGATGTGCATCTACAAATATTTTTCTTCTAGGTCACTGAAAAAAATATCTACACCCTGTCATGTGGAATAATGCACCTGAGTCCACGTACCACACACTTCCCATCACTGTGTTGGCCATGCATGCAATGAGGGTAAAATCAAGCTTGAACTGAATCCAAAGCTTCACCTACTTCTCATCCTAAGGTCTTCTTGCTTTCCTTTTTGTGTAGAAACTTCGTGTCATAATTCCTGAATTCATGTAAATGGAAGCATTTAATTTTCAACAAATCTTTCTTCTTGCCCCCTTGGCTAGATTCTAGTTTGGATTGATATTTCTTCCCCTTTCCATTATTTTCCTTTCCAACCAATGCAAAATTTCTTCATCCTCTCCCTTGGATGAAGTCCCATCTCTAGTATTCCACCTTATATCATCCTATACAAATTATACCATAAGTTCTCCCAATTAGGTAGTTTCTCCATCCCATTCACCGATTCTTGATAAATATGGCAACTCTTAGGAAGGCCCAGAAGGGATGGGCTTCCTGTTGGGCCGTTAATATGCCATTATTATTATCACTTGTGAACGCTTATTCCACCCATTTCTACCATTCTTCATCACGTCATTTATTATAATTTATTATTTAAATCCATTTTATGATGATTTATGCTTCTATGAATGAATGTTATTTATTCTCCTTTATTTCTAATAAACTGATGATTATGAATTATTTTATCAATGATAGTTTTAATAAGTTGGTTATAACATTATTCACCATTTTTAGCCTCCAAGGTAATTTCCAGATTGAAGATTTGATCATCAAAAGTGCCAACTCAGAAATGCGCTGGAATAAGGAGTGACAGTTTTGCAGTTGAGATTCTGAGCAAATGAAGACGAATCTGGAAAATCCGGAACATGGGTTTTGTCCAGAACGGACCCAATTAACTTTATTAAAGAACGGTTTGCCCAAATTCGGCCTGTGTTGAGAGATTCGCAGAGTTCTTTAAGCACGATTTTCTCAGTTATGTTGTTGCGGCCGTCCTCCAAATCTCAGCTAAAAAGCCAAATTCGACTTGCTGTTGTTGAAAGATGGATGTAAATCTATTTTCTTGTTGATCAATTGGTTGGAAGAAATCCAATATTGTTATGGGAGATTGTATTTACTATTCAATTTCTCCTCCTTCTGATTATAAAAGGAGAACATGTATTGTGTATTGGGGGGAATGGAGAGACTTTTCTTGTTGTAATTTGCAGAATTGTGCATCGGCTCTTGTTAAGAGAGTGTGAGCTGTTTGTAAACATTATTAATGTCTGATTAATAAAAGAGTTCACTGTTGTTCCATTTCTCAAGCGCTGGAGTAAAGCACAGCAACGCTTCACCGGTGGTTGAGGGCCCGGCCCTGGTGGAGCGATCTGCTGTTTGTATTTCTATTACTTTATTTCTGCTGTGTGAAGTATGTTTATTGCAATTAAAGAATTGGTTTTTAACTGAATCGAATACAGAATTATTGTTATTTCATTCTTTATAAGAAGCACGATTCGTTGTTCAAATATTTGGTTGTTATTATAAAGCACTGTTGTTCTGTATCTGATTTCAGTTGCTGTCCCTTTCATTTATAAATTACTTTAGTGATTGTTGTGTGACTGTCGACAGAATTAAAGCATTGCTTGGTTATGAATTGAATTCACTGTTATTTTACGCTGCTATTCAATTCTTGTTCATTGCTTTTAGATCGTTGTTCCTTTCCAGTTTGCGTTTTAGATTTCATTTCCTTTGAGTTGTTTTCACTTGCTTTGAGATCTCTAAACTGTAGAGGGCAGAGCTAATCATTCCAGGTCCCCAGATTTGGTCATCTCACATCGATTTCTAGGGGAAAGAATTATTACTACTGCATCCCTAATCGATGTCTAGCAAGGTTGCTATAGTGTAGTCTTTACATTTCTGTCATTTGTAATTAGATTTCTTTTCAAGCAGATTTCTTTTCAAGCATTTATTATTTCTGCATTTGTATTTCTATACTACATCTTCACAAACATTACTCTTGAGTAAATAGCCACATCAGACTGAGTACACTCTTGAAATAAAAAGTCGTCCCTGGGTTGACAATTAATGTGAGGTAATTAGGAGTTACAAAGACACATTTTTATCGCTCCACATTTTGGCGCCGTTGCCGGGGAGAGTGTAGCCATTTCTAAAGAGTAGTGTGAATCTGATGAGTGCCTGCTAGGGAAGAGTTGGATCTTAAAAACGGAAGGTAAGAACCTACGTGCGGAGCATGTAAAAGCCCTGCTCCACTGTCCTCTTTCCTAACAGATTTGTTGTTGCTTTGTTGGGTAGAAATAGATGTTTGAATTTTTGTGTGAATGACTAGGGAAAAAATAGAAATTTTGAAAAATGAATCACATGATTTCATTCAAGTGGTGATGTAAGCATCACCCATTTCACTAACTAATTGACAGGAACATTGGAAGAAGGAGCTTTGAAGGAACACATGAAGGACATCTTCTGTTATGGTAAGAAACTGTCCAACATTTTTACTTTTGAATTTTCTGCTCAACTAATTCCACACCCTCACCGCAATAAACCAGTACAACATACTTACAGTGTTGAACTGCCAAATTTACCCACCCTTCCCACCCATTCTATCTCACATGCGCCATTAGAGAAAACTTACAATGAGATTCAGAATGTTTCAAATTCAAAAATTGTAGAAGTTATGGAAGAAAATGAGCTTAATTCTAGTTTGCATCAACAAACCATTTTAAAAGCTCAAGAACCTCATGATATGATGGGAAATCAAGAAAATAAAGGATATATTGAAGATTGGTTTCACTCCATCACTTGTTTGCAACATTGCTCCACACTTCAACAATTTTTGACTCCATCTTTTCAAGGGAAGTTGGCTTCTCATACCCTAATTTTTATGAACATGTATTTTTCAAATTTGGGTATGTGCATACTAGAGGCCTTATTTCTAAAATGGTTCCACTGGAAATACTCTTATACATAAACATATTCGATTCTCAAAGAAGAGTAGGATAGTGGAGAAAATAAAATAAAATAAAATAAGGACATAAATAAATGCATTTTGTTTTTTTGTAAAAATAGTTGTTTTTTTTGTTGCAACACGCTATCGAAATCAACATCGGTGATAAATATTTCAATTTATTTGTGTATGTAGATGAATTATATTGCAAATAACAATTATATAAACACTTATATTCATTTTTATCACCAATTTGAAAAAATGCTTGAATATCATTTTTTTGGCTTGCGGGCTTGATGAACTTTCTGGAAAAACAGTCGGGACAGTCATGTTTTGAGGGACCAAAAATGAATATTTTTAAAACCTGTTTCTACTCTAGGTAGCCCTTGATATCTACTTTCTAACCCAATTTGAATCAGTCAATTTGGATTTGAAACGAAAAATTTAGAACCAAAACATTGACCGGATGTCTAATGGGCAGCTCAGGAACAGAGTTGGGACAGTCAGTTTTTGGAGGCCTAAATGAATGAATTTTTAAAACCTGTTTCTATGGTAGATTCCCCTATGAATCTAGTTTACAATTCAATTGGAATCACTCATTTTCGATATCGTATGGGGAAGTTATGATCAAAATACTGACTGTCTATCGTAAATCAGCACCCTTAAAACTCTGTTTTTCCGGATGTTCCTTACAGTATTTCACCTATCAATTCTTCTTTTCTTCAAAACCTGTTTCTATTGGAGATAAATAAATGAATCTAATTTCATTTCCAATTTGAATCATTTGAATCTGACATCAAACGAAGAATCTATGCTTGAAATATCAATCGTTGGTCTAGATTGGGTAATCGAAAATGACTCTATTATGCAGGTTGTTCTAAACAAATTTGACATATCATAGCATTGAATTTTTAAAACCTGTTGCTACTGGAGATAACCCTTTGAATTAGCTCTCATTTTGCTTTGGAATCACTCAATTTCGACGAAAAACAAAGAAGTTGTGATTAAAACACTGCTGGATAGTATGGTCGACCACTGCTCTCCCGCAGGTGACAAATAAATTTTACTTTGTTATTTTCTCAATGGATTTGTTATATAGAGTAACTACTTATTGTTTTTTGCATCATTTTTGGATTGGAGGAGCCCGATCACCTCTCTCTCTCCATGATTTAATGTTTTATTGCAGGTAGACACTCGCTTTTTTGCAGGTCCTGGGAAAATAAAGAAGGTCAATTTATGGACGATTGATTCTTGAAAAAAAAATTAACGAAACAAAGGAATTTCATCTAAGTCATTACCCAACGGATTCATAATAGAAGAAATGAAGAATTGATTTCGATTTGAAGATTCATGTCTTGTCACTGCTGCCAAAACATTCTTCAAAAAGATCATTTTTTTTACATAATATCATAGCTGTTGTAACTTAATTTACATATTGTTTTTTAAATAAAATGTTGTTTCTTTTCTAATTTCTCTTATATTTTGTGTTTCAGGTGTTGCTTCATTCAAACTGTGATCCATCCTCAGCATCAATACAGTGAACAGCTAATTCATTCTTTGCGTGCTTGCATTTCATGCTTGTGCATTTTTGCTGTTCTTTTTCTGAAAGGACAGCGTTTGTGTGCACTTTTGTCGTTTTTGCTGTTCCTTTTTCAAAGGGACAACAATTTCGTTTTATTATTTCTTTTCCAAAGGAACAACACATTTTCGGTCAGCAATTCATTTTGTTGTTCCTTTGTCACGGGTCATTTTTCCATTCCTTTTCCACGACTCTTTTTGCTGTTCCTTTTTCACGTTTTGCTGTTCCTTTCCGAATGGAACAACACTTCTGCACTTCCACTTTTTGTTGTTCCTTTCCGAATGGAACAACACTTCTACATTTTTACGTTTTGCTATTCCTTTCCAAATGGCATAGCACTTCTGCATTTCCACTTTTTGCTGTTCCTTTTCGAATAAAACACCATTTTTGCACTTTTACGTTTTGTTGTTCCTTTCCAAATGGAACAACACTTCTGCACTTTCACGATTTGTTGTTCCTTTCCGAATGGAATAGCACTTTTGCACTTTTCATTTTTGTTGATCCTTTTCCAAAGGAACGGCACGTGTGTTTTTGCTGTTCCTTTTCCAAAGGGACGACACTTGCGTTTTTGCTGTTCCTTTTCCAAAGGAACGACACTTTTCATTTTTTTGCTGTTCCTTTTCCAAAGGAATGTCACTTGCGTTTTCGCTGTTCCTTTCCGAATGAAACAACACTTCTACATTTTCACGTTTTGCTATGCCTTTCCAAATGGAACAGCCATACCGCATTTTCACTTTCTTGTTCCTTTTGAATGGGAACACCATTTTTTTGCACTTTTACGTTTTGTTGTTCCTTTCCAATGTTCAAACACACTTTTCACGATTTGTTTATTTCATTTCCGAATGGAATAGCACTTGCACTTTTCATTTTTTGTTGTTCCTTTTCCAAAGAACGTACGTGTGTTTTGATGTTCCTTTTCCAAGACGGCCTTGCGTTTTCTTTGTTCTTTCAAAGGGCATTGACTTTCTTTTTCATTTTTTGCTGTTCCTTTTCCAAAGGAATGACACTTTTTCCCTTTTTATCGCTCAACATTTTGCCAAAGGAAGGACATTTGCATTTTCACACTTTTTGTGTGTATTTTTGTTTTTTTGTGCATTTCCTTTAAGGAACACCACTTTTTGAGTGTTTTTGCTGTTCATTCAAAAGAGCAACACTTTGGGATTATTTTCGAGAGAAACCCTTCCTTCCTCTTGTGGGACTATTCCTAGTTCATCTCAACCACATTTTACTGATTCTCCTTCATGGCATGAAGTACACTATTTTTATGAGGACAAGAATTATGGTTTCTATTGAAGCGAGCTAATATCATTCACGCTATGATCTCTAACAGGATAGCTCCTTGATGATAGATTATTTTCAAAAGGGACACAATTATTTATATACTACTTTACTGCATTGTTTTCTGTTGAACATGATGTTGATTGATCATCTTAATACCATGCTGGTTCCACCCTTCTAGATTATAATCTTCTTTGTCTGTAATAAATGAGATTATGGGTATATTTTTCTATTGACATGTTCAACTTCTTCCACCATCCCTGCTCTTAAGGAGTACTAAGCCTCCCTCTTTTTATCATAAAATTGTGTAATAACAACAAAATTTTGTTCACAGATGGAGGATAGGGGGTCTCATTACGAGCCAGCCTACCATGTTCATAAGGTTGTAAGAAAGTGACATTCCCATTATGGCCACCACACCAGGGTTATGATCCATTGGATAGTCAAATTATCCTTGGAACGGGAGGTCTCATCACGAGCCGGCCTGATCACTTTTGCTACATCCCAGTGAATGGCAGTGTGGTTATCTGGTTACCACGCCAGCACACTGGTCTCTTCTGTAAGAACAGCACTGAAACTCTCTAGTTATAAATTGAGGATCCTGGCTCATATGGGTTAAAAAACAACCCTGCCGAGGCTATGGACGCCTGCTGGCAGCAGCGGCTCTGCTTATGGTATTGAAGTTATATCTTATCGTCAATTATTATCATAATACCCTTTTCTTATTTTTTTTCTTTTTATCAGAGAAGTTATTTCCTTAACTTTTTCCCTGTTTTGAACCTTTATGCATGAGAAATTGTTTTATGATCAATCGCAACATTTTCAGCTAGCATACTATCAGTAAAGCATCTTTTTGGCATATTGTTGTTCTTTTTCTCTTTTTCATCACTATCATCAATTCAAAGCGTCCTATCTCTTATTCATAACTATCTTTACACACTCTGCTCTCATTATAACCATAACTCCCGCTATCCTATCATTGATATGTGTACTCTGCTTCATTCACTGCTATATTGTTCATTCCCTTGCCTTGCCATCAGCACAACACCTCTCATATGCTTTATGGTCATGGAATTCTTTTTCCAAATGGAGGGGGGAATGTATGCATTATGGGATTGCATGCGATATGATTACTGCACTCTGCCATCACTTGTTGATTTGCCAAAATATTAGTATTGCATGTATACATAAGTTTTTCTGATTGAAATTTTTGCATGCATCTTATCTATTGCTTACAATATGGATTCAAGAACATTGTATGCCAAATAGTGCTTTGTTTGCAGGAAAACAACAAGTATGGGCAGAATTCTATTCATAGCATGACCACACTATTGCAACTTACATAAGAGGCTCGAGCAACTCGCGAACGTGAACAATTCTTCAGACATGATGTGCTTACCTGGATTCCACCTTTTGCATCACTTTCAGCACCAACTCTGTCTACATCAGCTTCAACAACTGCCAGTCCATATATGTCATTCCACATTTTTGGAGGTAAAACTTGAGGTAAAATCGCATAATTTTCTGATTTATTACGAATTTAGGAGAATTTCATAAAAATCCATTTTGAGCATCATTTATCATCCTTCAGTCCACATCTATACCACTCTCTATTTTTCAGCGGCATATCATTTTCGAGTATGGGGGAGTGTTCCTTTTATTCATTTCTTTCTTATGACCATGTCATCCATATTCTTTATCATCCATTGTTATTCTTATTCATTCTCAACACCTCCCTTATTCCATGTTGTTTTACAACAAGCATAGAATTCAACAGCTGGTAGCAACCACCTCAATTTTTTTCTAGCATCGCATGAGGGCATGCTAATTTTTCAGAGAGGGGGGGGAATTGCTACGCATGATGGATGTTTTCAATTTTCTTTCTCATTTAAGGCATACAATTTCATTTTTACACAATGCAGAAATTGATTTCCATAATATTTAAAAAAAAAAAACTATGAACTCAATTCTTGTGAGTTTTGGAAAATGCAGACGTATCATTAATACAAACCCAGACAATTTCAAGAAATATTGGTTCATAAAATTTCGGAAATCATGCACTCTCACCTACAGCCATTTTGTTGATATCTCATGATCCGTGCATCAAAACGATCTAATTTTTGGATCATAAAGGCATTCATATATTATAAATTTACTTGCCAAATTTCAACAAAAGCTGGTTTGTAGTTTTGAGAAAATGGTTAATGAAGTTTGCTGTTATCTATATCATATTTTGCTGCAACTTCATACATATAGTTGAATGTCAATATAAAAATTGTTATGCCTTCATCAAGATTACTAAAAGTGAATATTCATTAATTAAGGAAGAATTCATTTGTTCTATCCATTTCATGAGCTAAGATGAACATATTTTTTATTGCTTGGTTAACACATGGGTTTTTGTGTTTGGGTTGCATGAGGACATGCAATATATTCAGGTTTTCGTTGCATGAGGACATGCAACATATTGAGTGTGGGGGTATGTTGGGCCGTTAATATGCCATTATTATTATCACTTGTAAACGCTTATTCCACCCATTTCTATCATTCTTCATCACGTCATTTATTATAATTTATTATTTAAATCCATTTTATGATGATTTATGCTTCTATGAATGAATGTTATTTATTATCCTTTATTTCTAATAAATTGATGATTATGAATTATTTTATCAATGATAGTTTTAATAAGTTGGTTATAACATTATTCACCATTTTTAGCCTCCAAGGTAATTTCCAGATTGAAGATTTGATCATTAAAAGTGCCAACTCAGAAATGCGTTGGAATAAGGAGTGACAGTTTTGCGGTTGAGATTCTGAGCAAATGAAGACGAATCTGGAAAATCCGGAACATGGGTTTTGTTCAGAACGGACCCAATTAACTTTAGAAAAGAACGGTTTGCCCAAATTCGGCTTGTACTGAGAGAAACGCAGGGTTCTTTGAGCACGATTTTCTCAGATCTGTGGTTGCGGCCGTCCTCCAAATCTCAGCTACAAAGCCAAATTCGACTTGCTGTTGTTGAAAGATGGATGTAAATCTATTTTCTTGTTGATCAATTGGTTGGAAGAAATCCAATATTGTTATGGAAGATTGTATTTACTATTCAATTTCTCCTCCTTCTGATTATAAAAGGAGAACATGTATTGTGTATTGGGGGGGATGGAGAGACTTTTCTTATTGTAATTTGCAGAATTGTGCATCGGCTCTTGTTAAGAGAGTGTGAGTTGTTTGTAAACATTATTAATGCCTGATTAATAAAGGAGTTCACTGTTGTTCCATTTCTCAAGCGCTGGAGTAAAGCACAGCAACGCTTCACCGGTGGTTGAGGGCCCGGCCCTGGTGGAGCGATCTGCTGTTTGTATTTCTATTACTTTATTTCTGTTGTGTGAAGTATGTTTATTGCAATTACAGAATTGGTTTTTAGCGAGATCGATCACAGTGTGTTATTTCATTTTACAATAAACACGATTCGTTGTTCAATTATTTGGTTGTTATTATAAAGCAACATTTGTTACGTATACGATTTCGATTCTTTGTCCTTTCATTATAAATTACTTTAGTGATTCTTTGTGTATTTGTCCCGGCAATAAAACATTGCTTGGTTATGAATTGAATTCAAGTCATTATTTCTGTTTGCTATTCAATTATGTTCATTGCTTTTAGATCGTTGTTCCTTTCCAGTTTGCGTTTTAGATTTCATTTCCTTTGAGTTGTTTTCACTTGCTTTGAGATCTCTAAACTGTAGAGGGCAGAGCTAATCATTCCAGGTCCCCAGATTTGGTCATCTCACATCGATTTCTAGGGGAAAGAGTTATTACTACTGTATCCCTAATCGATGTCTAGCAAGGTTGCTATAGTGTAGTCTTTACATTTCTATCATTTGCAATTAGATTTCTTTTCAAGCAGATTTCTTTTCAAGCATTCATTATTTCTGCATTTGTATTTCTATACTACATCTTCACAAACATTACTCTTGAGTAAATAGCCGCCTCAGACTGAGTACACTCTTGAAATAAGAAGTCGTCCCTGGGTTGATAATTAATGTGAAGGTAATTAGGAGTTAAAAAGGCACCTTTTTATCGCTCCACATTTTGGCGCCGTTGCCGGGGAGAGTGTAGCCATTTCTAAAGAGTAGTGTGAATCTGATGAGTGCCTGCTAGGGAAGAGTTGGATCTTAAAAATGGAAGGTAAGAACCTACGTGCGGAGCATGTAAAAGCCCTGCTCCACTATCCGCTTTCCTAACAGATTTGTTGTTGCTTTGTTGGGTAGAAATAGATGTTTGAATTTTTGTGTGAATGACTAGGGAAAAAATAGAAATTTTGAAAAATGGATCACATGATCTCATGCAAGTGGTGATGTAAGCACCACCCATTTCACTAACCGATTGACAGGAACATTGGAAGAAGGAAGCTTTGAAGGAACACATGAAGGACATCTTCTGTTATGGTAAGAAACTGCCCAACATTTTTTTTTGAATTTCCTGCTCAACTAATTCCACACCTTCACCGCAATAAACCAGTACAACATACTTACAGTGTTGAACTGCCAAATTTACCCACCCTTCCCACCCATTCTATCTCACATACGCCATTAGAGAAAACTTACAATGAGATTCAGAATGTTTTAAATTCAAAAATTGTAGAAGTTATGGAAGAAAATGAGCTTACTTCTAGTTTGCATCAACAAACCATTTTAAAAGCTCAAGAACCTCATGATATGATGGGAAATCAAGAAAATAAAGGATATATTGAAGATTGGTTTCACTCCATCACTTGTTTGCAACATTGCTCCACACTTCAACAATTTTTGATTCCATCTTTTCAAGGGAAGTTGGCTTCTCATACCCTAATTTTTATCAACATGTATTTTTCAAATTTGGGTATGTGCATACTAGAGGTCTTATTTCTAAAATGGTTCCACTAGAAATACTCTTATACATAAACATATTCGATTCTCAAAGAAGAGTAGGATAGTGGAGAAAATAAAATAAAATAAAATAAGGACATAAATAAATGCATTTTGTTTTTTTTTGTAAAAATAGTTATTTTTTTTGTTGCAACACGCTATCGAAATCAACATCGGTGATAAATACTTCAATTTATTTGTGTATGTAGATGAATTATATTGCAAATAACAATTCTATAAACACTTATATTCATTTTTTATCACCAATTTGAAAAAATGCTTGAATATCATTTTTTTGGCTTGCGAGCTTGATGAACTTTCTGGAAAAACAGTCGGGACAGTCATGTTTTGAGGGACCAAAAATGAATATTTTTAAAACCTGTTTATACCCTAGGTAGCCCTTGATATATACTTTCTAACCCAATTTGAATCAGTCAATTTGGATTTGAAACGAAAAATTTAGAACCAAAACATTGACCGGATGTCTAATGGGCAGCTCAGGAACAGAGTTGGGACAGTCAGTTTTTGGAGGCCTAAATGAATGAATTTTTAAAACCTGTTTCTATGGTAGATTCTCCTATGAATCTAGTTTACAATGCAATTGGAATCACTCATTTTCGATATCGTATGGGGAATTTATGATCAAAATACTGACTGTCTATCGTAAATCAGCACCCTTAAAACTATGTCTTTCCGGTTGTTCCTTACAGTGTTTGACCTATCAATTCTTCTTTTCTTCAAAACCTGTTTCTATTGGAGATAAATAAATGAATCTACTTTCATTTCCAATTTGAATCATTTGAATCCGACATCAAACGAAGAATCTATGCTTGAAATATCAATCTTTGGTCTAGATTGGGTAATCGAAAATGACTCTATTATGCAGGTCGTTCTAAACAAATTTGACATATCATAGCATTGAATTTTTAAAACCTGTTGCTACTGGAGATAACCCTTTGAATTATCTCTCATTTTGCTTTGGAATCACTCAATTTCGACGAAAAACAAAGAAGTTGTGATTAAAACACTGCAGGTTAGCATGATTGGCCACTGCTCTCCCGCAAGTGACAGATAAATTTTACTTTGTTATTTTCTCAATGGATTTGTTATACAGAGTAACTACTTGTTGTTTTTTGCATAATTCTTAGATTAGGGGAGCCCGATCACCTCTCTTTCTCCATGATTTAATGTTTTATTGCAGGTAGACACTCGTTTTTTGCAGGTCCTAGGAGAAAAAGAAGGTCAATTTATGGACGAGTGATTCTTGAAACAAATTTTAATAAAACAAAGGAATTTCATCCAACTCATTACCCAACGGATTCATAATAGAACAAATGAAGAATTGATTTCAATTTGAAGATTCATGTCTCATCACTGCTGCCAAAACATTTTTCAAAGAGATCATTTTTTTTTTGACATAACATCATAGCTGTTGTAACTTAATTTAGTTATTTACATATTGTTTTTAAATAAAACGTTGTTTCTTTTCTGATATTTTTTATATTTTGTGTTTCAGGTGTTTCTTCATTCAAACTGTGACCCATCTTCAGCATCAATACAGTGAACAGCTAACTCATTCTTTGCGTGCTCGCATTTCATGCTTGTGCATTTTTGCTGTTCTTTTTCTGAAGGGACAGCGTTTGTGTGCACTTTTGTCGTTTTTGATGTTCCTTTTTCAAAGGGACATCAATTTCGTTTTACTATTCCTTTTCCAAAGGAACAACACCTTTTTGGTCAGCAATTCATTTTGTTGTTCCTTTGTTACGGGTCATTTTGCCATTCCTTTTCCACGACTCTTTTTGTTGTTCCTTTTTCACGTTTTGCTGTTCATTTCCGAATGGAACAGCACTTCTGCACTTCCACTTTTTGCTGTTCCTTTCCGAATGGAACAACACTTCTACATTTTCACGTTTTTCTATTCCTTTCCAAATGGAACAGCACTTCTGCATTTTCACTTTTTGCTGTTCCTTTTCGAATGGAACACCATTTTTGCACTTTTACGTTTTGTTGTTCCTTTCCAAATGGAACAACACTTCTGCACTTTCACGATTTGTTGTTCCTTTCCGAATGGAATAGCACTTTTGCACTTTTCATTTTTGTTGTTCCTTTTCCAAAAGGAACGACACGTGTGTTTTTGCTGTTCCTTTTCCAAAGGGACGACACTTGCGTTTTTGCTGTTCCTTTTCCAAAGGAACGACACTTTTCATTTTTTTGTTGTTCCTTTTCCAAAGGAATGGCACTTGCGTTTTCGCTGTTCCTTTCCGAATGAAACAACACTTCTACATTTTCACGTTTTGCTATTCCTTTCCAAATGGAACAGCACTTCTGCATTTTCACTTTTTGCTGTTCCTTTTCGAATGGAACACCATTTTTGCACTTTTACGTTTTGTTGTTCCTTTCCAAATGGAACAACACTTCTGCACTTTCACGATTTGTTGTTCCTTTCAGAATGGAATAGCACTTTTGCACTTTTCATTTTTGTTGTTCCTTTTCCAAAGGAACGGCACGTGTGTTTTTGCTGTTCATTTTCCAAAGGAACGACACTTGCGTTTTTGCTGTTCCTTTTCCAAAGGAACGACACTTTTCATTTTTTGCTGTTCATTTTCCAAAGGAATGACACTTTTAGTTTTTGCTGTTCATTTTTCCAAAGGAACGACATTTGCATTTTCACACTTTTTTTTGTGTGTACTTTTGTTTTTTTTTTTTTTTTTGTACATTTCCTTTAAGGAACACCACTTTTTGAGTATTTTTGCTGTTCATTCAAAAGAGCAACACTTTGGGATTATTTTCGAGAGCAACCCTTCCTTCCTCTTGTGGGACTATTCCTAGTTCATCTCAACCACATTTTACTGATTCCCCTTCATGGCATGAAGTACACTATTTTTACGAGGACAAAAATTATGGATTCTATTGAAGCGAGTTAATATCATTCACGTTATGATATTTAACAGGATAGCTCCTTGATGATAGATTATTTTCAAAAGGGACACAATTATTTATATACTACTTTACTGCATTGTTTTCTGTTGAACATGATATTGATTGATCATCTTAATACCATGTTGGTTCCACCCTTCTGGATTATAATCTTCTCTGTCTGTAATGAATGAGATTATGGGTATATTTCTCTATTGACATGTTCAACTTCTTCCACCATCCCTGCTCTTAAGGAGTACTGAGCCTCCCTCTTTTTATCATAAAATTGTGTAATAACAACAAAATTTTGGTCACAGATGGAGGATAGGGGGTCTCATTACGAGCCAGCCTACCATGTTCATAAGGTTGTAAGAAAGTGACATTCCCATTATGGCCACCACACCAGGGTTATGATCCATTGGATAGTCAAATTATTCTTGGAACAGGAGGTCTCATCACGAGTCGGCCTGATCACTTTTGCTACATCCCAGTGAATGGCAGTGTGGTTATCTGGTTACCACGCCAGCACACTGATCTCTTCTGTAGAACAGCGCTGTAACTCTCCATTTATAAATTGAGGATCCTGGCTCATATGGGTTAAACAGCAACCCTGCCGAGGCTATGGACGCCTGCTGGCAGCAGCGGCTCTGCTTATGGTATTGAAGTTATATCTTATCATCAATTATTATCATAATACCCTTTTTTTATTTTTTTCTTTTTATCAGAGAAGTTATTTCCTTAACTTTTTCCCTGTTTTGAACCTTTATGCATGAGAAATTGTTTTATGATCAATCGCATCATTTTCAGCTAGCATACTATCAGTAAAGCATCTTTTTGGCATATTGTTGTTCTTTTTCTCTTTTTCATCACCTATCATCAATTCAAAGCATCCTATCTCTTATTCATAACTATCTTTACACACTCTGCTCTCATTATAACCATAACTCCCACTATCCTATCATTGATATGTGTACTCTGCTTCATTCACTGCTATATTGTTCATTCCCTTGCCTTGCCATCAGCACAACACCTCTCATATGCTTTATGGTCATGGAATTCTTTTTCCAAATGGAGGGGGGAATGTATGCATTATGGGATTGCATGCGATATGATTACTGCACTCTGCCATCACTTGTTGATTTGCCAAAATATTAGTATTGCATGTATACATAAGTTTTTCTGATTGAAATTTTTGCATGCATCTTATCTATTGCTTACACTATGGATTCAAGAACATTGTATGCCAAATAGTGCTTTGTTTGCAGAAAAACAACAAGTATGGGCAGAATTCTATTCATAGCATGACCACACTATTGCAACTTACAGAAGAGGCTCGAGCAACTCGCGAACGTGAACAATTCTTCAGACATGATGTGCTTACCTGGATTCCACCTTTTGCATCACTTTCAGCACCAACTCTGCCTACATCAGCTTCAACAACTGTCAGTCCATATATGTCATTCCACATTTTTGGAGGTAAAACTTGAGGTAAAATCGCATAATTTTCTGATTTATTACGAATTTAGGAGAATTTCATAAAAATCCATTTTGAGCATTATTTATCATCCTTCATTCCACATCTTTACCACTTCCCCTTTTTCAGTGGCATATCATCTTTCAGTTTGGGGGAGTGTTGCTTTCATTCATTTCTTTCTTATGACTATGTCATCCATATTCTTTATCATCCATTGTTATTCTTATTCATTCTCAACACCTCCATTATTCCATGTTGTTTTACACCAAGCATAGAATTCAACAGCTGGTAGCAACCACCTCAATTTTTTTCTAGCATCGCATGAGGGCATGCTAATTTTTTAGAGAGGGGGAGGAATTGCTACGCATGATGGATGTTTTCAATTTTCTTTCTCATTTAAGGCATACAATTTCATTTTTACACAATGCAGAAATTGATTTCCATAATATTTTTAAAACTATGAACTCAATTCTTGTGATTTTTGGAAAATGCAGACGTATCATTAATACAAACCCAGACAATTTCAAGAAATATTGGTTCATAAAATTTCGGAAATCATGCACTCCCAGCTACAGTCATTTTGTTTATATCTCATGATCCATGCATCAAAACAGTCTGATTTTTGGATCATAAAGGCATTCATATATTATAAATTTACTTGCCAAATTTCAACAAAAGTTGGTTTGTAGTTTTTGAGAAAATGGTTAATGAAGTTTGTTGTTACTTATATCATATTTTGTTGCAACTTCATATATACATATAGTTGAATGTCAATATAAAAATTGTTATGCCTTCATCAAGATTACTAAAAGTGAATATTCATTAATTAAAGAAGAATTCATTTGTTCTATCCATTTCATGAGCTGAGATGAACATATTTTTTTATTGCTTGGTTAACACATGGGTTTTTGTCTTTGGGTTGCATGAGGACATGCAATATATTCAGGTTTTCGTTGCATGAGGACATGCAACATATTGAGTGTGGGGGTATGTTGGGCCATTAATATGCCATTATTATTATCACTTGTGAACGCTTATTCCACCCATTTCTATCATTCTTCATCACGTCATTTATTATAATTTATTATTTAAATCCATTTTATGATGATTTATGCTTCTATGAATGAATGTTATTTATTATCCTTTATTTCTAATAAATTGATGATTATGAATTATTTTATCAATGATAGTTTTAATAAGTTGGTTATAACATTATTCACCATTTTTAGCCTCCAAGGTAATTTCCAGATTGAAGATTTGATCATCAAAAGTGCCAACTCAGAAATGCGCTGGAATAAGGAGTGACAGTTTTGCAGTTGAGATTCTGAGCAAATGAAGACGAATCTGGAAAATCCGGAACATGGGTTTTGTCCAGAACGGACCCAATTAACTTTATTAAAGAACGGTTTGCCCAAATTCGGCCTGTGTTGAGAGATTCGCAGAGTTCTTTAAGCACGATTTTCTCAGTTCTGTTGTTGCGGCCGTCCTCCAAATCTCAGCTACAAAGCTAAATTCGACTTGCTGTTGTTGAAAGATGGATGTAAATCTATTTTCTTGTTGATCAATTGGTTGGAAGAAATCCAATATTGTTATGGGAGATTGTATTTACTATTCAATTTCTCCTCCTTCTAATTATAAAAGGAGAACATGTATTGTGTATTGGGGGGAATGGAGAGACTTTTCTTATTGTAATTTGCAGAATTGTGCATCGGCTCTTGTTAAGAGAGTGTGAGCTGTTTATAAACATTATTAATGCCTGATTAATAAAAGAGTTCACTGTTGTTCCATTTCTCAAGCGCTGGAGTAAAGCACAGCAACGCTTCACCGGTGGTTGAGGGCCCGGCCCTGGTGGAGCGATCTGCTGTTTGTATTTCTATTACTTTATTTCTGCTGTGTGAAGTATGCTTATTGCAATTATTGAATTGGTTTTTAACTGAATCGAATACAGAATTATTGTTATTTTATTCTTTATAAGAAGCACTATTCGCTGTTCAAATATTTGGTTGTTATTATAAAGCACTGTTGTTCTGTATCTGATTTCAGTTGCTGTCCCTTTCATTTATAAATTACTTTAGTGATTGCTGTGTGACTGTCGACAGAATTAAAGCATTGCTTGGTTATGAATTGAATTCACTGTTATTTTACGCTGCTATTCAATTCCTGTTCATTGCTTTTAGATTGTTGTTCCTTTCCAGTTTGCGTTTTAGATTTCATTTCCTTTGAGTTGTTTTCACTTTCTTTGAGATCTCTAAACTGTAGAGGGCAGAGCTAATCATTCCAGGTCCCCAGATTTGGTCATCTCACATCGATTTCTAGGGGAAAGAGTTATTACTACTGCATCCCTAATCGATGTCTAGCAAGGTTGTTGTAGTGTAGTCTTTACATTTCTGTCATTTGTAATTAGATTTATTTTCAAGCAGATTTCTTTTCAAGCATTTATTATTTCTGCATTTGTATTTTTATACTACATCTTCACAAACATTACTCTTGAGTAAATAGCCGCCTCAGACTGAGTACACTCTTGAAATAAAAAGTCGTCCCTGGGTTGACAATTAATGTGAGGTAATTAGGAGTTACAAAGACACCTTTTTATCGCTCCACACTTCCCAAGTCTTATTCAAGAACATTTACACCAACCCCACCAAGTTCATCAAAACATTGTGTGAACTTGTTCAAACATTGTAGAATAGTGTCATTATTCTCCATCTTGATACTTTGAAGTTTATCCTTGAGCGCCAGCTTCCTATGGTCACTATTATTCTCAAAAAAAATTGTCAGTTCTTTCCACATTGCGAACAAAGTTGATTTTGCATAGATATTTGAGAAAATGTGTTCCTGTACACCCTCCAAGATTATTCTCCTCACCTTGGATACATATTACTTCCACTAAGAAAGGTTTTGGGCATCACATTCCGATGGTTTTGCAGCATCTATCTTGATGTATTCTAGCAACCCATTTTCATACAATACCTCGTCCATGCGATCCTTAATTGAAAAAAAAATAGAGGTGCCTTCCAAGGCATACTCTAGCCTAAGTCCATTAAAGGCCATCTTTTCAACTTTGAAGAGAGTCTACTACACTGAACTTCAAATTTGAACCTCCTGAGAAACAACTTCGAAATTTCTTCTCTAATGTGAATCTCGCTCTGATACCATGTAGAAATTATGATGTATATTTGCAACTACTCATGAAATTTTAATCAAAATCACAAGACACAAACCTACTCTACTTCTCTATAGACATTAATTCACAATTCAGAACAAGAATTTTAGACATACAATAATAAACTGCACACATGCAAATGGTAATTTTTCTGGGGAAGCAATCTGCTAAAAACCCTAATTATTTCTTGCATTGATCTAATGAATAGAGATATATTGCAATTTATTTTATAAACTGATCACAACCTGCAAGTGAATAACCTATCTCTCTGCTCACTGAGAAGCTCTGACCTATATTTATTCAATTTTTGCCTTTGCTTGAGCTCCTATTTACTTGCACTGTTCTTTGAGAAATTAGGCCCCTATTATTTAGGAATTTCTCCAAATTGGATTGTGCAATTCCTTAGGTTGATCATCTAACTGCATGTAGCATGTACACTCAAGACTAGTCTACAACTGATGTTACACTACATTAGGATCTCCACGAAGCCTGGAGAACTTGAATTATCTTCGTGAACTAAATATTTTTGGTTGATTGATCAGTTAATTGGATGATCACTAAATTTGACTGAAGTCACACTGCAGAACAAACCTTCCACTAGTTCCTTCAACAATTAGGACTAGTTTAACTGAAAACAACCTTAGATAAATGACCTTGATTGCTACAAATTAGAAATCACGCATTCTTAACTGAACCCTAACTTGTCCAACTCGAATTTACTAAGAAAATTGTGTGACACAAGCCATGTAACACAATTTAACTACATCCAACTTGTCTTCTGATGTCGGAATTCAAATTTTCTCAATTTAATCAAGGAAAAATCAAATTGAGCATTTATTGCTACATTTTTCAACATCTACTTCCCATATACAAAATGTTCACAAAAATATAAATATAAAGAGAAATTAGATATAGCTTCTACCATACCATTACCATGTTCTATTTGAAGTCCTTTCTCTCCAACATGTCCTAGTATTTGATTCCATAACATAGTCTTTTCTCCATAGAATACAAGGTTTTCTGCTCCACTATTAGGAACAACAAATATGTTGCACACATCAATAACAATAATGTTAAACATCTTGTACATAGTTCTGATACAAACTCCCCTCATCAATGCCAATGATCCTATAACCATCTTATAGGTATCTTTCTTGAACACTATTTTTACACCTGCATCATCCACACTACTTAAACAAATTACATTTCTAGAAAATCTTGGAATGTGTAGAACACCAAGGAGTGTTGTAATCCTTCCACCTTTCAACTTCAACTTGATTTTTCTTTGTCCTATGATTTTGGTTTTCATGTCATTGCCTAGGATGAAATCACCACCATTATGTCTTGCATACCCACATAACCACTCCCTATGGGGAGTCATATGAAAGTATTCACATGAATCAATCAACCATGCCTCATGATATACATGTGTACTTGAAGAAGCCAAGTACACATCCCCACCTTCATCTGAGGTGGTTTTCACCTCTACAGAAGGATTATCATTAAATCCCTTTCCTTTCTCAGTAGTTTTGGATCTACAGTGTTTCCTTTAGTGCCCTTCTTTTTCCACATTTCTAACATACCTTTACAAATTTTCCTAGAGATTTAGATCTCCCTCTATATTTATATCTCCAACCTGAGAACTTATTTCTATTTCTATTTTGGGAGTGTCTTCTTACATACAAGTCATCTCCATTTTGGCTCTCCATGATTTTTTGTCTCATCTCTTCCAACAATTAGGATGAGACTATTTCATCAAATTTTAAGGTATTTGCATTACTACCTATGGAAACAACTAGACTATCCCATAAGTTTGGTAGAGAAAATAACACATCCTCATATAAAATACTAATATAAATAGATAATAACTCACTTACCACAATATTGAAGGCGTTCATATGCTCAATCACCAAGTTTCCATCTTTCATTCTCAATTTATACAAATTCTTCCATAAGAAAAATTTGGTTTACTAGGGACTGAGACTAATACAAAGTACCTAACTTGTCCCATAAATATTTTGTTGTAGCTTCTCCTAAAACATTTAGTAATACTCAATCTGAGACACACAACCATATTGTGCTCTTTTCCTTCTGATCAAACTTGGTCTAGTTTTTTGTTGACATTATTGTTGGTTTATTACCTATATTGATAATGATCCATTGATCTGTACCCATTTATAAATCCTCCATAATGAACTTCCATAGCCCAAAAATCTATTTGTTGAATTTATTCATCTCTATCTTTGCATTGTTTTCCATTTCCTTTCACCACAACAATAGATCCTACAGATCTCCCACTATAATGGAATTTACCATAGGATCAAGCCAAAAACCCCGTAGCCATAAAGGCATCCCTTTGAAGCCAACTTTTCTATGAAACAAAATGTAGGTTTTAAACATGTATAGATAATACCATTAAAATAATTTTAAAAAAATTAACATAAAAGATAAAATGGAAATCACATAAAATATACATAGATATTTTTCTCTTGGAACCCAAAATTGGGAAAACTAGATTAATTTTTCATTATTTTCCAATACACTGTTACAATGAATTATATACATCTCACATCATTCATAAAACATCAAATCCTTTAACCGATGACTAGAATAAATTGTATTTTCTTTGATTGGATCTACAAACCAATGGGAAACCCACCATGTTCCCAAATATTTCTAACAACAAAAATTTCTTGCCAAAAACCACTTAAAACATACACAAAAACAATGTGTGGGGATAGTTTTGCAAATAATATAACACATACCTAACAAGCATCTATGAATAAAGAGAAAAAAATTGGAAATAATTTTTTCATTGATGTCAAATATAAGGGGAGGCTACTTGTGTCCTAGATAAATGTTGGAAAAGGAAGATTGTTGGAAATATTATTTTTGGAAATTTTGATGCCTCAATTGGATACCCTATATTTGAAGAAATTTTAACTCTGATACCTACCTAGAATGGGATCATAGGATATATGGATGGAAATATTACTATGAAATATTTACAATGGTATATGGAGCTCCCTCCAATTCCATAGGTATGAGGAGATATGAAATATTTTGTCAAGATCATTGAACCAATTACAAGAAAGCCCCATTTGGATAACCTATGTTTTAAGGAATTTTTACTCCAATTACGTATCTAAAATGGGAGCATATGATATATGGTTGGAAATATTATTCAAATAAATTTCGAATAGTATATGGTACCCCTTCTAATTCCATAAGAATGAGGAGATATTAAATATCTTGTCAATATGACCCAACCAAAGTGCAAGAAAGCTGACCCAACTAGTTTTGCAAGTCATCCATATAGGTGAACATGGAATAACTATGAATAAATAGAATATGATTTCATTTTAACATAAAGATATTTGAGGTCATAAGAGTATTTGAGGAATAAATTTTTGGGTGATCCTCGGAGTTTTAATGTGGAAACAAAAATGTGGCTTATGGAGTGAATGAGTCATCTTGGCGTTTTTGCTACATATTTTTGTTTGTGATGTTTCAAACCATGAAACTTGTAGGAGATATAAATAATATATTAATGTACCTATGGTTAAAATATCATAAATTGGTTTGCTATAATTTCATATATATTCCCAAAGGAAGATAGGATTCCTGAATTCTCTTGAAATTAGATTCCAATAGGTCAGTGAAAAAGTTTAACTATAACTTATCTTATGGAATGTTTTTTAGAATGTGAAAATTCAAGGATATAGAAAGATTATATTCATGTACCCGTGGTTCAAGTTTTAGGCCATCATTTTCTATAATTTAAAAGATATGGTCTAAGGAAATTAGGCTTCCTGAATGCTCCTGAAATCTTCTTTAAACATGCCAACTTGGAATTCTCACTATATATTTCTTTCTATGATTTTTCAAAATATGAAATTTAGATGCGATAGAGGAGAAATATCAAGGTACCTATGGTAGATATTATTTGAGGAAGTTATTATTCATGAATTCTCATGAAACATGCTTCCAACATGTTAGTTTGTCAATTTTGCTATAAATTTCTTTTTGAGATGTTTCATACTGTGAATTTTTTTTCAAACAGAGAATAGATATACAGGCACTTATGATATAATTTTTATAACCAAATTTGCAAAATTATATGCATGGCATGCCATGAAAATTAATTCTTGAGAAGAATCCAAAAGAAAAAACTTTTTGGAGAAGTAGATTTGGTGAAATAAGAAGCAGTAGGTAGACCTAGTGAAGGTAGAAGAAACAAATAGAGTTGGTGAAGGTAGAAGTAACAAGATGACTTGGTGAAAGAATAAGAAATCAATATACATTATGAAGAAGCAAGTTAGTAGGTTACTTCCTACGAACATTTTTTTAGAATAATAATCACACCGAGAGGGGGGGTGAAGATATTATTTAATGAAGTTAGTGTTCTTGAATGCTCATGAAACATGCTTCAAACATGTTATCTTGTCAACTTTGATACAAATTTCTTTATGAGATGTTTTATAATGTGAAAATTGGTTGAGACAAAGGCACTTCTCATAGAAATTTTAGAACCAAATTTTCAAAATTAGATGTGGCATGCTATGCGAATTATTTCTTGAGAAGTATCCAAAAATAACAAGCTTTGGGAGAAGTATATTTGGTGAAATAAGAGGCAACACATAGACCTAGCGAATGCATAAGAAACTAATAGAGTTGGTGAAGGTAGAAGCGACAATATGACTTGGTGAAAGAAGAAGAAACTAACTTACATTGTGAAGAAGTAAACTAGAAGGTTGGTTCATATGAACATTTTGTTAGAATAATGATCGACTTGAGGCAGGTGGGGGGTGAATCAATGTAACAACAAATTTAACCAATTTAAACAATTTCACAGTTGATCATAATTGTAAACATAATAGTGCATCGATGAATACCATCATCACATCAACACATGAATACACCAAATGCATGTGGAAACCCTTGTAGGGGAAAACCACAAATATTTTATCTTCTTTAATAAAAAAGTACAACAATTTTCATTTATTCACAAGCACCAACCTTTTAAATGCACTAACCCCAAACTAAATTTGCAGGCACAAACCCATTGGAGGAAATAACCCCAAAAATAGATTTTCAGGTGGCAACGTACTGGAGGCACTAACCCCCAAATGTGTACAAGCACCAAATTTTCGTAGGATACAAACTGATGGAGGCACCAACCTTTGAAATATGAAAGCACTAACTTGAAGCAGGCTTCAACTTGATCGGGGATGTTATCACCAAAAACTTCTCAAAACATCATTGTGTCAACTATGTTTTTGATCATGGTCTCAAATAGGTCTGAAAGTCATTTTAAGTTTTGGTTAAGGGTAGGTCGTAGTTTTTATGAGTTTAAAGGTCATCATTTAAGTTCAAATAAATTCCTTCTAGGTCCATTCCATGATCAAATACTCATATTTTCCATTTGTGAGTCATTTCCTAAAGCTTCATGTCAAAACTTGTCAAATTAGCCAAGAAACCTTAATTTCATAGCGCAGCTAGTTCAAAAAAGCTGATTTGCACTACAAAACTGCTGAAAGTCATGAAGAAAAAACTTTGTTTTCTGGTTTTAGTAGTCACCTTCCAAGGGGGTTTCAGGGCAACGGAAAACATATTTTTGAAAAATGAAAGAGGTTTTTCTTCCTAACATTCCTATCTACAAAAAAAATTCTCATTTTCTTCAAATTCATTAGGAGGTGGGAGCCATTGATAAATTAAAATGCGCTACAAAACTGTTGTTACAAAATGTCCTATACATGACTATTTAGCAGTAAATTTCAAGATCATTTTATAGTCACATACAAAAGTATTTTGGAATTTTGAAAGCATTTTGTCTTCACCACATCCCTAGCTACAATAACCTCTCTCACTTTTCTCACAAGTCTTATTAGTTTGGAGAGACAAGGCTTTCTTTGAAGCCCTATTTTCAGAAACAGAGTTTTCCTGTTTTACACATATGTTTCAAAGGCAGTTTCTAGATAGCAGGAGATGTGTTTCAAAAAAAAAGAAGAGGTTTTTATTCAAAACATCATTGCCTACAAAAACCTTCTTCAGTTTCTTAAAATAAATCATGGAGTAAGAGATACAAGCTCTGTCCCAAGACCTAATTTTCAAGGAAAAAAAAACAAGAATAATTTGCAAATGGAAAGCTTTTTCACCCTTTCCTAAAACTTATAGGAAAGAAATTTCAAGTGAATATGAAAACCATATTGAAGGAAAGAATCCAAAACATTGAAGGAAAATGAGTTAAAACGCTGCACTACGAAAAGCGCTACGAAACTGTGTTGCTTTCGTAGCACAGGTCTGTTTTCAATCTTTTGCATAATTCAAAGTTAAATCTTGTATAGCTGGCATAGGGAGATGATTGTAGGCATATGTTTTAATTCTTGATAGAAAATGGCATCTAGAACATGGTTCATAAATGGTCAGAATGTCCCAAGGAGTCAGAGAAAATCAAAGGCCTAAAAACAGGGAGATAGTTTCCTAGGTTATAGGAGAGCAGCATCATCAACAGCATGTTCACATCAAGTTGGGAATCATCATCCAAATTCGACTTCATGGAAAATAAAGTGGCATAAGATGTAATGAATACTAGATAAGGTTGTTAGGAAGGAAATTAAAGAGTTTTAGTCCTATTTGGACTAGGACTTCTCATTAGGGTTCTAGCTATCAATTTGTAATAAATATCATGTTTCATGATTAGGAAAGGTGTCGAACACTATGAATTTGATGTCTCTAGTGGAGGATAAGAGAATCCTATATTGAAAATTATCTATAAAGAGAATGGGTCGAAATAAAAAGGGTTGGATGTTTTTATTAGAAAATACTGTGTTTTGTATGTAATGGTTTTTTCAGCTTAATACAGAGTTCTATTTAGACAACTCAAGATTCATGAGGAGTTCTTGTCTATTATTTTTCTAATGGCATTCTTCAATATTTCTATTTGCAGTGGTGTTTGTTTATGATACTTAGAATTCATTCATAATTCTCTACCTTCCTTCATATACAAACTGACTGTGTTTCACTGTTCTATATGTTTTACTCCCTGATTTGAACTCCAAATGCCTTGACTTCCATGCTAGATAGATTGTGATGTTTTTGTTGAAGTTGCCTTGATTCCATAGCCCAATGAATTTTTTCTAATGTGATTTACAACCAGTTATATCTTCTATATATTTTACCTTAGAGTTAGCCATCTACTTATTTATCAAAAATCATAAGCTTTTGAGAGAGCCATCTCAGGTTGAGGAGGCTAAGCCTCAACCAAAAGATTGGTTTGAAATAGTTACACAATGTTTACTTGTTGAGCAGCCCATTAGGCCTGATTTTGTGATAACATTTTGGTGTTTCTGCCGGGAGCCTAAAGATTACTCATTCCTGAAATCAAGAAGCTGGACTTCTGAAGGTAGCAGGAGCTCAGGAAGCTTTTCGAGGTTGCATCTACCTTGGTGACTCCACACATCAAATAACAAATTGGAAGGTGAATCCATTGCTTGAAGATCAGTAGCTTGATGAAGTTTCAAGATGAGTTCCATTACAAGAATAAATGTCAGGTATTCCCCTATGAATCGGTCTCATATCCCTGGTTTTCCAAATCCTATGCCAAAGGTTGAATGGTTAGATGATCTTCCAATATTTAAAGATGAAAAGAAAGACAATGCTTCTCTTCATTTAGTTAGATTCCATATGCATGTACAAAGTCTTAAGGTTCAGTTCCTTGAGGATTGTCTCATGAAGATGTTTATGTCCACTTTAGAAGGAAAAGCATGGTTTTGGTATGAAAGCTTACCAATTGGTTCATTATATTCTCTTGTTGATTTCCATGTTGCATTTTATGAGATGTATAAAGAGTGATATCCCTCCTTATTTTTGGTCAAAGACTGTTGTAAACACTTTGTGAGTTTTATTGAATATTTGGAGAATTGTTATGAAGATGATGAGTTCATGGATGAAGAAATTTTAGAGGCCCTTCATGACAATACCTTTCATCAACAAGAAGAACACCAAGAAGAAATGATAACATCTCCCTTGGATGAAAATGAAACCTAGTAGGAGTTTACTTATGAAAATCATGTTACATCCTCTGAGTTTGATGTAAAGTAGCAGCAGACTTGTTAGTCTTTTGATCATCAGGAGTATGAGAATCATTGCAAAAAAAAGGAGGAAATAATAGGAGATAGTTTCTATAACCCTCAAGGTGAGGAAAGGGTTGATTTTTTATGTCATTCCTTGCAGCAGCTTACATCAAATAATGATCATATTAATGAGGGAGAATACATTGTTTGTGGGAATCAGTTTGAACAACAGTTGGATAACATAGAAATGAAATATTATGCGGTTGAACAAAGCATATATAAGTTGTCTGAAGTTATAGAATGTTATGAGGATCATCAAACTAATCATGTATTTTTTGACCCTATAGTTGAATACATGGAAGAGCTTCACACTCCAATGTTACAGTTTCATTTTCATTATTAAGATCATATACATTCTAAGTTTCCTTGGTCATCACACTTTCATGTTTACTTTGGGTTTGAGTGCAGTCAAGAGCTTCAAATATCAGATAAGAAAAATGACTGGCTTCATTGGAAATTTCATGTTCCTTGAGCTACAATAGGATATTGAAGTTGATATGGTAGGTAGGAGTGTGTAAATAATCTCAAGGTTGATTGAGCATTTTTAGTAGGTATAGTTGGGTGCTTCTTGCAGAGATCATCAAACTTGAGCCCGAGGTGAAGGCCATAAGAGTTTGAAGCATATTGGGCAGAATTTCAGAGTGTTATTCTAAAGGATGGATAGTAGCACTGGAGCTACTGGTTCTTAGTGTACCATAGGGGCACACTATCGCAAGTGGAGCCACTGTTATCCACCCAAAAATTCTCAAAACATCATTGTGTCAACTATGTTTTTGATCACGGTCTCAAATAGGTCTGAAAGTCATTTTAAGTTTTGGTTAAGGGTAGGTCATATTTTTTATAAGTTTAAAGGTCATCATTTAAGTTCAAATAAAGTCCTTCTAGGTCCATTCCATGATCAAATACTCATATCTTCCATGTTTGAGTCATTTCCTAAAGCTTCATGTTAAAACTTTTCAAATTAGCCAAGAAACCATACTTTCGTAGTGTAGCTAGTTCAAAAAAGCTGATTTGCGCTACGAAACTGCTGAAAGTCATGAAGAAAAAACTATGTTTTCTGGTTTTAGTAGTCAACTTCCAAGGGGGTTTCTGGGCAACTGAAAACAAATTTTTGAAAACTGAAAGAGGTTTTTCTTCCTAACATACCTAACTACAAAAAACTCTCTCAATTTATTCAAATTAATTAGGATGTGGGATCCATTGATAAATTAAAATGCACTACAAAATTGTTGTTACAAAATGTCCTATACATGATTGTTTAGCAGTAAATTGCAAGATAAGTTTCTGGCCACATACAAACATCTTTTGGAATTTGGAAAGAGATTTTTCTTCATCACATCCCTAGCTAAAATAACCTCTCTCACTTTTCTCACAAGTGTTATCAGTTTGGAGAGACAAGGCTTTCTTTGAAGCCCTATTTTCAGAAACAGAGTTTTCCTGTTTTACACATATGTTTCAAAGGCAATTTCTGGACAACAGAAGATGTGTTTCAAAAAACCAAGAGAATGTTTTATTCAATAAATCATGGCCTACAAAAACCTTCTTCAGTTTCTCAAAATACATCATGGAGTAAGAGATATAAGCTCTGTCCCAAGACCTAATTTTCAGGGGAAAAGAACAAGAATAATGTTGAAGATTGCAACAGGAAATAGTGAAAGGCATCCTGAAACATCATTCTGATCCTAGTTGAAAGTGATCACACAAACTAGGCGGGGCCCACCACGATTGATTTTTTATCCATGATCTATTTTTAGACTATGTCTATTTTTAGACATATGGATCATATTCTATGAGTTGCGGGATGCTATTTGTGGATGGTTGGTCAAATGTGTAAAATATATGAGATTCTATTTTTAGAATATTGGGCGAAGTCTATTTATAGATCGTCAATCTAAAAATAGATATGTCGAATATTATTAGCTCTTAATAATAATCAGACTCTAAACAACAACTTATTCTCTTGGAGCACTTCAGTTCAGTGCACAGATGTGGCACAACAGCTGACAGAAGAAATTACGCTATTCTTAGGGGTTAGTTGAGCTATTGCATGGTTGACTTCAGTTAGAACTCATGTGGCAGAGTTTGGTGGAGTTGATGAGACAGTTGGTGGAGTTGTGTTCTGTTTAACTTAGTTGAACTATTTGTATTTAGTCTAACTGAAAAATACACTAGTGATGAGTGGTGTGAATTAATTATTAATTAATTCACTAATTATTAACTCATAAATCAACTAAAGAATACATCAGTTAACTGCAATGCATGGACAGTTCAGTGGAGACCAGTGTTAGAGGTGGGTGAAAGGGTGAGTCTACTATCGGTTGTGACTATAGCTGTGCATGAGATTTGCACACACATTGATTGAGATTGCCAATGAGGATTGCGCAGTACAAGCCAGTGGGATTCGAACTTGGATCTCATCATTATTCATCTTGGATTGCGCAGTAGAGGCAGGCAGACAGGTGGAAGAGATTTGAACTTGTGACTTGTTCATATTTGAGCTAGTTTGTGTGTAGCATGTGAGATAGTGCTGAGAGTTGTGAGGAGTTTTGTGCTATGTATTGTTACATGTTCTCTATCATTATAATATACAGATAGTTGGGGGTTTTTAGCTATAAGCTTTCCCCATTACATACTGTGTTATATGTGTGCTTGATTATGTTTTAATGTGCGCATGCGACTGCTTCTATTTCCGCAAATTGATGATCAATTGTAGAAGAGGTTATGTATTATGCATGAAGCTCAAATAGTGTGTAATCAGGACAATCTCGGTGAATAATTCACTTATTATTCAAATTTTCACAAATAACTTGCAAATGGAAAGCTTTTTCACCCTTTCCTTATCAATTTTTGAAGGGAATTTTTGTGTGTTTTGACCCGAAACTTCTAGGAAAGAAATTTCAAGCGAAGGTTAAAACCATCCTGAAGGAAATAATCCAAAACATTGAAGGAAAATGAATTAAAATGCTGCGCTAAGAAAAGCATTACGAAATTGTGATGCTTTTGTAGCGTAGGTTTGTTTTCAATCTTTTGCATAATTCGAAGTTAAATATTGTATCATTGGCATAGGGAGATGATTGTAGGCATATTTTTTAATTCTTGACAGCAAATGGCATCTAGAAAATGGTTCATAAATGGTCATAATGTCCCAAGGAGTCAAAGAAAATCAAAGGCCTAAAAACAAGGAGACAGTTTCCTAGGTTATAGGAGAGCGACATCATCAACAGCATGTTCACATCAAGTTGGGAATCATCATCCAAATTCGACTTCATGGAAAATAAAGTGGTATAATATCTAAGGTTTTTAGGAAGGAAATTAAAGAGTTTTAGTCCTATTTGGAATAGGACTTCTCATTAGGGTTCTAGCTGTCAATTTGTAATAAATATCATGTTTCATGATTAGGAAAGGTGTCAAACACTATGAATTCGATGTCTCTAGTGGAGGGTAAGAGAATCCTATATTGTAAATGATCTATAAAGAGCATGAGGTCGAAATACAAAGGGTTGGACATTTTTATTAGCAAAGACTGCGTTTTGTATGTAATGGTTTTTTCAGCTTAATACAGAGTTCTGTTTAGAAAACTCAAGATTCATGAGGATTTCTTGTCTATTATTTTTCTAATGGAATTATTCAATATTTCTATCTACAGTGGTGTTTGTTTATGATACTTAGAATTAATTCATAATGCTCTAACTTCCTTCATACACAAACTGGTTGTGTTTCACTGTTCTATATGTTTTACTCCCTGATTTGAACTCCAAATGCCTTGAATTCCATGCTAGATAGACTGTGATGTTTTTGTTGAAGTTACCTTGATTCCATAGCCCAATGAATGTTTGCTAATGTGATTTACAACCAATTATATCTTCTATTTGTTTTACCTTAGAGTTAGCCATCTACTTATTTATCAAAAATCATAAGCTTTTGAGAGAGCCCTCTCAAGTTGAGGAGGCTAAGCCTCAACCAAGAGATTGGTTTGAAACAGTTACACAATTTTTACTTGATGAGCAGCCCATCAAGCTTGATTTTGTGATAATAGGGAAACTAACCTCTAAAATATGTAGGACCCAAATTGATTGAGGCACCAAGTTCTATCACCAAAACATAGTGAACCACTTTTCACAATGATTCAAATTGGATCCATAATCTTAATATAATAAACACCTATTCCAAATTAGATCATGTCAAACAATAATATCCTATTCTTGATTTCTTGTATCAACGCTAAACCTATTCATATGTCCTAAACTATTTTTACAACAACAAAATAAATACAACTTGATGTCCTCAAAAACATATCTTCATGACTTTTCATGTCCCGTTTCATATCACAAGAAAATTCTTGTTATTACTCCCTTTTCAAAAATCAATTTGGCCCTTAAAATAACCCATAAAAATTTACAAAGTTAACAATTCTAAAAAATGCACCTTTTTCAGTCTGTTATCTACAAAATGCACATTTCCGGTGTGCATTCGATAAATGCACACTACTAGTTTGACATAATGCACTATTGAAGGAAAAATAAAAATTTCCTCAAGCCTGGAAAAGCTTGAACTTGTGACCTCTCGTGGTGCAACAAGACTCAATACCAACTATGCTACCATATTACTTGTTTAGAGCCATCCATTAAAATTGTTTTATTCACGAATCAAACCATACAACTAAAACCAAAAGTAGAGGTGAGAGTCAATGTCACAACTGAGTGCTAAAAAATAGACCTCGCATCTAAGTGCCACACCATAGTGTCAACCAACAAACCCTTGGATTAAGTGTCACACCAGAGTACCAACTAATAGACCTCATGACCGAGTACACCAAAGTTCCAACAAATAGACCTCGTGAGTGGAGCGCTAACAAACATACCTCGTAATTAGAGTTTCATACCAAAGTTCCAATGAAATGCCTTGCAACTAAGTGTCACACTAGAGTTCCAACCAAAAAATCTTGCAACTGAGTGCCACACTAGAGTGCTACACAATAGACCTTGTAACTGAGTGTCATACTAGAGTGCAACAGGCATTTCAACTGAGTTCCACACCAAAGTGTCAACCAACATACCTTGCATCCAAGTACCACACCAAAGTGCCAACCAACAAACCTGGCAACAATAGTGCTAATAAAAACTGTGCCAACCACATTAGAACTAGTAATAATAATTCGAATCAAAATTGTACCAACCACTTTAGACCTTGAGAAAATAATTTTAATCAAAACTATGCCAACCATGTGATACATTAAAACAATTGTGCTAATAAAAACTACACCAACACATCATACCTTGAAACAATAGTGCCAATAAAAACTATGCCAACCATGCCAAACCTTGAAGAAATAATGCAAATCAAAATTATGCTAACCACGTCAAACATTGAAACGAAAAATCCAATCAAAACTATACCAACCACATCAAACCACAATTGTGCTAGACTCGACCTCGCGACTTCCTCCTGTGCAAGGCTATACTACCTTGTTCAAACCATGATGTCACACCTTCCACTTGTTACATAAGACCACATTGATCACTATTTACTTCATTCCATCGGATCATATATTTATACATATGTGGGGTTGATGTTGATTTGGGGCCAACCTCTAGAAATTTCATATGACCATACTATGTGAGCCAGTCATAAGGGTCCATAGTCAAACTTGTGATGATGTCAACATGATGTAACCAACACCACATGACCTTATTTAAGTGGTGTCATGTGTCACCTAGATTTGGACCTATTGATCATCCAAAAATGTTGATTTGACATGCCATGTGGCACATTTCCATGCTGCCACATCATCAAATATGTGTACATCCACATCATTGCCCTTGTGCCAATCTCATGCTACCACTTGTTACTATGATGCCACTTTTCCAATTCGATCCTAACACCTATGTGTCCAATTGAAGGGACACATCATCAATCACATCCGCTAAGGGGGTCGACTTTTCATCCAATTAAGGGGTCCACCCGACACCTGCCATGTGTCATGTTGATTCTCAGATTGTCTCAGTAACAAAGAACAACCTAAGAATACATTCACTGAGGATTCTAAGAATACTACTGCTTCATGTGATAAGGGATGAACTCCCTCCACCCCAGGGTGTATTCCCTTTACTAAGTATAATTATAAAGGTTTTCTATTTCGATGAATAAATAAGGCCAGGTTAATGATATGCAAGTGTGAAAGTTTTAATGGATATGAAAGAGTGAAAGTTTTAATGGTTTAGCTTCATGGAAAGGAACATATGTGCAAATATAATATTTATGGTTAAAATAAATAATTAAAGTACACAATTAAAATAAATAACCCAAACTTACATTAAAGAAAGGACATATATGAGAAAAATAGAAATTTAGAACATAAAATAAACTAAAATATCTCTATATCTTGGTTATAATGTTATTTATTTAAATGCAAATATAAAGTAAATCAAGATCATGTATTGAATTAATTTACAAATAGTACATGAAACAAATAACTAACACATTTACTCCACTAATACTCCACTAATAATATATATTGACAAATAAATGAGTTGCATAAATATTACAAAAAATTAATAAAGTCCATGCCTACTATTAACCTGCTAGTAATTATCAGGATAGAGATAAACTATAGTAAAATAAATAAATGAAGAAAAGAAAAAGATAAATTGATATTTATGATTTAAATTAAACAAGCAAATGAGGCATGGATAATATGTATCATCATGCCTCGACTTACAACATATAATTTAAATATGATTCAAAACATTTTTAAATAATAGGTATTTAAAAAGATTAGATCAATTTATGAGTATAAGATTCTCTATCTAATCAAGTTAAATCAGAAATTTTGCACATTAAACCAGTAAATCCTAAATAAATAAATAAATAAAACATAAAAGGAGAAATAAAATGAATATTATGATTTATGTGAATTCTGGTAAATAAATAATCAGTTTTTGTAATGTTTAATTAACAAAACAAATGAATTCTCTTAATTTAAACACTCTACATAATATGCATATCTTGAAGAATAAACCAATCAAATAATGATTAGGTGAAAAACAAAATTGATCAACTTAAATTCATAAATTACCAAATTAGATCAAAATATTCAAAATAAAATAAAAATAACAAACATAAAATAAAATAAAAAAATAAAATAAAAATAACAATTATAAAATAACAAAAAAAATGCATGTAAATAAAGAAAATGAAAAATAATTATTTATTAAAAATTACATAATTTTACATTATAAACTTCTCAAGAATCCAATCTCTACCACATGTATCGTAAGACTTCTCCAAAGAACAAATCATTTTCTCTCAAAAGCCAGTCTCTACAACATGTGTAATAAGACTTCTCCAAAGCACGGATCCTTTTGTCTCAAAAGTCTCTCTATTAATTATTGACCTTCTCAAATGAGTAATAGAACTTTATATACAAATATATTCAATTTGTATATAAAGGAAAATGTAACTGCTCCTGTGATTTAAAGGAAAATAGAAATCAATTTTGCACACAATTCCATAACTTCTTCCTCCTCCCTGTTTACTTTAGTCATAATCATTTTAATTAATTAATTTTTCCCAAATAAAAGAAATTAAAATAAATGAAAACTAACTCTTTGTGATTTTCTCCCCATACTATTGTTTCGCTCACCTTTATAAAATGACTTTTCATTTTTCCCTTTTGTAAAAGTTTTCTTTCCATAATATTGTTTTACAAACTTTCATAAAATAAATTTTGAATTTAACCCTGCTTAAAACTTAGCGAAGTTTTTCTAACTATATGAATTTACTTTCCAAAACCATTTAATGATGCATAAAATCCAAATTTTTTAAGTATCACAAATAATATAATTTTTTATAAAAATTTCAACTATATAATCTCAAATTTAAGTTAGAGGTGAAAAAATAAAAAAATTCAAATCTTATTTTAATAATAAACTACTCAAATGTGATTTTCACAAAAAAAAAATTGATACATAAAATAAAATAAAAAACCCAAAACCAATAAATCCATAACAGATGGAGAAATAGATATGCAAATTAGACCCGATGAGATTTTGACCGTTGGCTCAGAACTTAGTGGTGGGTCAACTAGTTTCGACCTTTAATATCATTTCGGGGAGTCGAAGTATTTGGAAAGGTATTTAGGATTCGTTGCATACCATGTGCTCGTACTAATCCTATGTACATTCTCATGTGTTAAAAGTGATGCAGGTAGTTAGGCATTAAATGATTTTATATTTATTTGTTTATGTTTTTATTTATTTTATATTTTTAATTTTTAATTTTTAATTTTTTAAGTTTTGTTTATTTTATATTGATTTGACAAAACAAAAACTCAATAATCTTCAAGCTATATTTGACATCATCGATGTGATCTTTCAAGACTGTGTACCTCCAAGACATCATACCTAACAATATCCTTCCTTTGACATCAATCACATTGGTTGTCATCGATGGCAGCAATATACCTAACAATCTCTTTTCTTGACAACTTCGATGGCAGCAATATACCTAACAATATCCTTCCTTGACAACCTCCTTTGACATCAATGACTTGACAATGATTGTCATCAGTGACAACACAAAGTCCAACAAACTCCCCCTTTGTCATTAATGATAACACCACCAAGCATCGATGGTCATTGATGGAAATGGATTGAAATCCCCTTTGTCAAGCCACTAGTCCAAGTCTTTCTTTTTTCTTTCTCTAAACTTCCCCTTTCAAGTTGCTAGTCCAAAATATGCTTTCTCTTTCAATGTTTGCTTTCTCTCCCCGTTTGACATCTATGGCAAAGGGACCCACTGATGATAGTTTCTTATTTGGTGACTGCTTACTAGTAGGTCAATGTTGCACAATTGTTCTTGTATCTTCCTATTTACCTACCCACCTCGTGAATGGGCTCTCCCACTGTGAATAAAATATCCTCTTGTGAAATCTTCTTGCAATGGTCATACTCCACCTGTTCGAAGCATCCCTATATTCCTCAACTGATATTAGTGAGCCATTCCTTCCCATGGGGAAGAAATTACTCACATTTTCATCTCAGAAGAAAACCTTATGCAATACAAGTGTCTCAATATCCAATAACTTCCCTTGACTTCTCAATTATTCCTTTAGATAAATGCTCCCCCTATGCCAGGTCACTCTTCTTGCTTCTTCAAGTTTCATTTCAATCATCCATATCCTTGAATAATCTTTCACCAATGGATTAGATCTACGTGATCAAATCTATCCTTGGCTCTTCTTGTTTCCTTCCATGTTCTAGTGATCTCTCTTGGGATAACAAATAAAATTTTTTCCTTAAACCAACTCAAATTAATCTTGAAATCATAGGCTAAATGCCCCTCATTGTGGCATTTGTATCATTTTGTGTTGGGATTGAATATTGGTAGGAATGGCCCATATGATTTGTGGTTATAACTTTCGATTCAATTTATCATAAATTTGTTTCTAGAAGTCTTATAATATCCTCTATGTCTAATAAAATAATTCATTTCATAGGTTATGCAATCTGTTTCATTATGCCCAAATCTTGTGCATAAGAAATGATGACCAAAAAATATCTTTTGATACTTGCCTCAATGGAGTTGTCTTGATAAAGAATTTCTTCTGAATTTGTTCCTTGGACTAGATTCATCTCCTTTCTAATCTTTGAATCTTATTCAATTGATTCTTAGAGTTCCTTCACAAAGATTTTCTATCATTTTCCAACATTTATCTAGGACACAAGTAGCCCCCCCCTATATTTGACATCAATGACAAAATTATTTCCAATTTTTTTCTCTTTCTTCATGGATGCTTGTTAGGTATGTGTTATATTATTTCCACAACTATCCCCACAGATAGTTTTTGTGTATGTTTTAAGTGTTTTTGGGCAAGCAATTTTTGTTGTTAGCAATTTTTGGGCACATGGTGGTTTTCCCATTGGTTTGTAGATCCAGTCAACGAAAATACAAATTATTATAATCATGGGTTAAATTATTTGATGTTTTATGAATGATGTGACATGTATATAATTCATTGTAATAGTGTATTGAAACATAATGAAAAATTAATCTAGTTTTCCCAATTTTAGGTCCCAAGAGAAAGATATCTATATATATTTTCTGTGATTTCCGATTTATCTTTTCTGTTATTTTTTTAAAAATATTTTAATGGTATTATCTATACATGTTTAAAACATACATTTCATTTCATAGCAAATTTGGCTTCAAGGGGATGCCTTTATGGCTAAGGGGTTTTTGGCTTGATCCTATGGTAAAGTCCATTATGGTGGGAGATCTATAGGATCTATTGTTGTGGTGAAAGGAAATGGAAAACAATGCAAAGATAGAGATGAATAAATTCAAAAAATAGATTTTTGAGCTATGGAAGTACATTATGGAGGATTTATTAATGGCTACAGATTAATGGATCATTGTCGATATCAGAGAGGTCTACTCTTTCTCTATTTGTCTTTTCATGTCCCCAACAAGGTCAGGGTATAAGGAGCTAGGGATCGAACTGGTTGAACCCTTGCAAGACCAACCTTGAAAACCCTGACAACCTCCCATGGAGGAAGAAAAGAAAGATGAGGGAGCATGAGATCCTTTCAAAATATTGCTCGAAGAATCCCTCGAGTGATAAAGGAACGATATTATGGATAAATTTTCCTAGATCCTTCATCGGATACCCACAGACGACAATTATTCATCCAATAACCACTTTGGAGGCACCACTCCCTTTAAGGTACAAGTCAACTTTGACATCCCCATATTTGAAGGCTAGATAGATGAAGGTGTTGTAGATAACTAGTTAAATCTATTAGAAGGCTATTTTCAGTTCATGATTTTTCCAATAGGGAAAATAATACTTTTGCACTCCTCAAAGCCACCCCCCACATCAAGGACTCGTGGGAAACCTAGTGTGATAAGGAGTAGGAGGGGGAACCATCACTATTTTCAATTGCACCCACTTGGAATTCTTTGTGAGACACCATCAAGGAGCAATATTACCCTATCAGGAGCTATGAAGATAGATACATAAAGTGGACCACATTGTGGTAGGGAAGGGACCAAGATGTTTTGAAGTTCATAAATATTTTTCATACACTTCGCATGAATTTCAGTATCAAGGATTCTAAGTAGAATATGGTACTCAAATACCGTGGCTTTCTACACAAGTACATACAGGACGAGTTGGAGTTCTTGGACATCTCCTCAATCGGTGCCGCCTATCAATACGCTGTCAAGATTGAGCATAAATTTAAACAGAAGAAGCAATATTTTGGATTTACAAACCCAAATTAAGGGAAAGGTGCCCCCACACTGCAAAAAAGACGAGGCCAAGGTGAGGTGACACGGGACAACCCACTGAAGCCGCAAGCAAAGAAAAACACCACAAACACAAAGAAGGACACAAGAAAATGGTGCGAGTTCCATAAGATCCCCACTCACAACATAAGTGAATGTTAGGCTAAGAAGTCACTAGTGGCCAAGTCGAAGGCTTCAAATTCAGATGCATACTATGACTCTGAGTCATAACCTGATAAGGGGAATGGAAAAGGGAAGTAGATTATTGATGCAGAGCCCAATGCCACCATTGCCACCGAGAAGGTCTAGAGGATTGATCCCAAAGATCCAGAGGAGGGGGAGTGTCTCCTCTACTCACATATGTGGGTGAAGGGTTATCTATTGCAATTCATTGCTGACAGTGGGAGCCAAAATAACCTCATTTTAGTAGAGGTTGTGAAGTGGTTGGGCCTACCGACCACACCGCACCCACTTCCATACACCATTGGGTGGCTTCACCAAGGACGAGATCTCTACATCTGCCGACAATGTCTCCTTCCCTACAACATCAAGCCCTTCACATATGAGGTACTATGTGATGTTTCTCCTCCTAAAATTTATGATTTATTATCGGGACAATCATACTTGTGGAAGCATCATGCAGTGTATTAGTCTAGGCCTCAAAGTGTGATTATTACTTTGGGCAATAAGTTGCACAAGATACCAGAGGTGGCACCACCTACTGCCATCTCTTTGATCTCTATGAGGCAATGCAGTCAGATCATTTCCAAAACTAGGAAATTTGTCTTCCTTATGATTCACCCTTAGGGCAAGAAGAATATTATGGCCACATTCACGACCTCCAGACAAGGCTCATCTGCATGGTAGCAGCAGATGGACAAGGTCGTGTGTTAGGTCCTTACATTAGTAGTGTAGTCCCTTATTTTTGTTAGTGTAGCCCCCTTATTGTTATTGTTGTACCCCTGTAGTCCCCATATTGGTATTACTGTGCCCCATAAAAGCCCACTATTGTTATTGTTGTGCCCTTACATTATTATTGTTAGGTCGGCTAGGATTATATTGTGACCCCATGGACTCCTATAAATATAAAGGAGGTTTTTTCATTTGTATCATCGAATAATTGTTAATTTACGTAATGTAAAGGAGGTTTCTACCTCGAAGACGTTGATTTCTAATTCGTTGATCTCTCTTTTCTTCTATTTTGTGAGTCGGTTTCATAACATTTGGTATCAGAGCTTTCGATTCTAGGGTTTCACTCCTGCAAATAGGCCATCGTGGAATTTTTGCTATAAATATATTTATACGAAGTTTCAAAAGCTAAAAAAAAACCCATTTGAGAAAAAATCCTGAGGAACGTCGTATAAAAATTTCAGATATTGGTTAGCAATATTGTCAAATATATGTCTGGTTAAAGTTAGGGTTTTTGCAGGCTTTAGAATTTCATATCAAATAGGTGACCGAGGGAAAATCATCACAACTTTTGTTTCAAGCATCAAATTGGAATTCTGTAAAACATGGTCGAAATTTCATGGACTGCAGTTTCTTTTATGTCAATTTCAGAGCCGAAGGTCGAAATATTGATACGTGGAATGTCGTACAAGTTCGCTCTATGGAACTAGCCCATAATTATGTCATTTTGGGAGATCAAGAATAACTTGGCCTTGAAGAATCCAAATTAGGTTTGACCTATGGCAGTGGAAAGAAGACTCAAGGGGATACTATAGGACCAAATTTTAGATATTGAATATCCAAAATTGCAGAGATAATTCAGGTTCACTATCGACCTCCTAAAAAGCAAGAAAAAGGTGTGTATTTGTTTTTTAAAATTGCATAACATTCATTTAAAAAAGTAGTTTGAAGTGATTCCAAGAGAATATTAAAGCATGGATACAAGTATTGCATTCTATAATTCCTCCCAAGAATAATTCCACACCCATTAAGCCCTCAGAAATCTCTACTATGACACATGAAGAGGAAGAAGTGCAACATGATATATCAAAATTACAAGACCAAGTGCAACGAATTTCGCCCTCGCAAAAAGTAACCAAAAATGAAATGGAAGCTAAAATGGATGGTTTGAAGAAAGGAATGGAAGCTAAGATGAATGGTTTGGAAGCTAATATGGATGGCATGGAAGCTAAGATGGATGGAATGGAATGGAAGCTAAGATCGATGGTATAGAAAAAAAACTGAAAGGAAACATGGAAGACATGAAGAATGATCTAAAAGCATACATGGAAGGTTTGAAGGAAGGTTTGAGTAAGTTGCTACAAGAAATTATTCCTAATGGTGAAAAGGTAGTATAGGAAACTCATGATAAGAAAACAAAAATGCTAATCATGATTTCATAAACTCTAACATTGGATTGAAGACCCACCATATTCCAAAGAGCGATATGAGGAAGTTTGATGGCAAGGATCTCGTAACATGGATACTACTGATGGAGCAATATTTTGATCTCCATAATGTGAAAAACACGCAAAATGTATGTATTGAAACTTTATATTTCGAACAAAATACATTTGTATGGTATCGATGGCTTTTCTCTCATATACAAATTTTTACTTGGTCAATTCTTATGGAGTAAATGATAGCACATTATGAGGATAAAAAGAGAAAAACCTTCCTTAGCCAATTTATAAAACTCAAACAAAAGGGTTTAATGGTGGAGCACATTAAGGACTTGCAAAAATTGAATATACGGGTAACTAATATTCCAGAGGAACACATGATTGATGTCTTCATAGGGACTTTAAAGGATAACATCCAACATGAGGTTCACCTTTGGGAACCCGATTCATTGGAGAAGGAATTCAAGTTGGAAAGAAAAATTGAAAGTAAAATTATGGCGACAAGGAAGCCTACCACTCACATCTATAAATATGGAAGTGTTGCTACTCCTAGAATTCCAAAACCTGCAAGGTTGACACCACAACAATTGGAAGAAAAAAGAGCAAAATGGCTTTTCTAAAGTTGTGATATCAAATACAGTAAAGGTCATAAGTGTGCTAAGAAGAAATGACTTTACATAGATTGTGAAGAGGAGGAAAATGAACAAGAAACTTCAAAAGAAGAGGACATACACTTGGAACCAACCCTAGAGAAAAAGGAAATGAATCTAACCATATCATGTAATGCATTGGAAGGAATTACCACTCCTCAAAATCTCAAGATAGAAGAACATATCAAGAAGAAAAATGTAATAGTGTTGATTGATTAAGGTATTACCCATAATTTTATTCATTGTAAGGTAGCCAAGGAATTTAATTGCTTCCTATACCCAGCACCAGAGTTTCAAGTGGTGGTTGCAAATGGAGGAACTATAAATTTCTTTGGAAAGTGCCATAATATCAAGCTAACCATGGGGGAATATCTATTGAATAGTCCAATTCTTTCCATTCCAATGGGTGGTGTTGATGTTGTACTAGGCGTACAATGGTTACAATCTTTGGGGACGGTAGCCTTTAATTTTCAAGAAATTTTTTTGAATTTTTTTAGGAAGGAAAGGAAGTTGAATTACAGGGTATCACAAGGAACCTGGGAAAGATAATAAGCTCTAGTTTCATGACAAAGCTTCTGAATAAATAACAATCAGGTGTAATTGCACAATTATGCTCACTAGAAGTTCCAACATCAAATCATCTATTTCTCCAGATCTCCAAAAAGTCTTGGACAATCATTCCAAGGTGTTTAAAACTCCCAAAGGACTCCCACCTATTCGTGATCATGATCATGCTATTCATTTGATTCCAAGAAGTGTTCCTCCAAACACCAGGCCTTACAGATATCCTTATGTCCAAAAGAGATAAATTGAACGTATGATTGTAGAAATGTTAGAGGCTGGTATAATTCAACCTAGTCAAAGTTCTTTCTATGCTCCAGTAGTATTGGTGCACAAGAAGGATGGATCATGGTGCATGTGTCTGTATTATAGGTAGCTCAATAAGCTCACTATTAAAGATAAATTTCCCATTCCTGTGATTGATGAATTATTGGATGAATTACATGGAGAAATTTATTTCACCAAGTTGGATCTCCGTTCAAGATAGCATCAAATTAGAATGAAGACTGAAGACATTCTGAAAACAACATTTCTAACTAATGAGGTTCATTATGAATTTTTGTTTGTGCCTTTTGGCCTTACCAATGCACCTTCTACAATTCAAGGGTTGATGAATTCCATTTTCAAACCCTTCCTTAGAAAATTTGTGTTATTATTTTTTGATGATATACTAATCTACAATAGGTCTTGGAAGGATCATGTTCAACATGTTGATAGGGTGATCAAACTATTGGAGGAGAAACAACTATATGCAAAAAACTCCAAATGTTTATTTGGAGTACAAGAGGTGGAATATCTGGGTCATATTGTATCTCAGGAGGGTGTTAAGGTAGACCCTCAAAAAATTAAAGCCATTAAGGAATGGAAATCCCCCACAACCATAAAGGAGTTGTGATGATTTCTCAGGTTAACAGGGTATTATCACAAGTTTGTTAAGAATTATAGGAGAATAGTAGCACCTATAACAACATTATTGAATAAATATGCATTTTCATGGTATAATATTCCCAGATAGCTTTTAGCTAGTTGGAATATTAAATTTTGTTTTTGCTTAGGTTGAATAATAAGAGGGTAGGGAGACCCATAAATATCCTTAGTAGGAATAAAATCACTCCTAGTGTGAATGGGGTTCATCTTAGTAGTTGAATTAAGATCCCTTATGTGTGAATAGGGGATGGAGCATGTTGATTGGGTCAACTTTGACCAAATCAATAGCGCTAGTATGGAGGTAGTGGACATTCATTGAGGGACATTGTAGTTTTGGAAGGAGATTACATGCACAAGAGTAGTGGCTTTAATGAGTGGGGCCTAAGGTGAGGAAGCTCACCAGTCATATAAGGAAGGGGATGGAAGCCATAAAATGCATGATTGATTATTATTTGTTTATGGTTTGTTATGACATGTTTCTCTCTTCAGCTGTTTAGCGGAGACTGCAGTGATGTTTAGCACAAGGGTGTTCCCGAGAAGGAATCCCACCTTCATCCTCGGGGGACTTCGATTTTCCACTCAGGAGAAGTTATTGGGCTAAATTTCCACATTATGTCATTAGGCCAAGCTACACCTTTCTTCTACAACACAGTTTCTGCTCAGGGTTGCGCTGTGTTGTAGGATGCAACAGTGGAGGATTGGATGGGGCCATTTATGAGCTAGTTTTCAGTGAAGGAAGGATTCCTTCCATTGGGAGGCTAGTAAAAAACTTCCTTGGGAATTATTGTAGCATTTGGCACCATGAAAAGTTATTATTTTCCCCTACAATGCAGTTTCAGTCTTGGACTGCGTTATTTTATGGAGGAGTTGTCGGGGTGGTTTTAGTGCACCATTTGGGGAGATAGATTTCCAGTGAAGGGATCAGCCTTTCACTTGGAGAGTCTATTGGGAGGAGGCTTCATTCTATGCTACATCAGATCAACCATATCTTCCCAGCTATTCGGTTGTAGTGAATCTTCTACCCTAGGGTTACAATTCACATTTGTATTTTGGTGTATTTTCTAGAAACCCTCTTGGGTTGTCATGGAAAGGTGATATACAACCTTAATATTAATATATAGCATCACTTGCGGAATATATCAGTATTTTTATATTATTGTATGTTTCCAACTGTAGCTATGTTCAATATGACTACGCTGTAGCAGCTCTCTGGCATTTTGTATAGCAGCCACATCTCACTTTTGAGAGTGTTTGATTATTGGAGACTTGTTTGTCTATATCATATGATTTGTGCCTCAATATTTTATACTCATTTGCTGCTGATATGTTTAATATAATGGCTCCCTATTGGTATCATACCTTTATGTAATGTTATTCACTACTATTTCCATTTTTATGTCCTATATTGTTGCTTTTCCTATTTTGGAATATTACACATGGACTCCTGAAGCAACTAAGGCCTTTGAACATCTTAAAGAGGCAATGTGCCAAGCACCAGTCTTAGCTACACTAGAATTCAAAAAATACTTTATTGTGGAATGTGATGCCTCAGGAAATGGAATTGGTGTTGTTTTAATGCAAGAAGGAAGACCCATTGCTCTTGAACGTCATCCAATCAAAGGAAAGTATTTACATAAGATATTTATGAGAAGGAGATGTTGGCAATACTACATGCACTAAAGAAATGATGATATTACCTAATGGGAAGACACTTCAAGGTAAAAATTGACCATGATAGCCTTAAATACTTTTTGGAACAACAAAAATGGGTCACAAAGATGTTGGGTTATGACTTTGAAATAATCTACAAAAAAGGGAAGCTAAATGTTGTTGCAGATGCACTCTCAAGAAAGGATGAGGACGTGGAACCATTTATTTGTGCCATTTCTATTATCCAACCATATTGGATAACCAGAGTAAGGGAGGAATGGAATAATGATGAAAAAGTGTGGAAAATCATTCAAAAGTTGCAGCAAGATCCTAGTACATTTGATACATTTATTTGGAAAAATGATTCCTTATGTTACAAAGATCACTTATATCTTTGCAATAATTCCCAACTAAAACAAAATATTATTTTTGAATTGCACACCTCTCCCTTAGGAGGACACTCAGGATTTTTTAAAACTTACCATAGGGTGAAGAAATAATTTTTCGGGATGGTCGTAATTCTGATATTCAAAATTTTGTGGTGGAATATTTGGTTTTCTAGCAAAATAAAGTGGAGAAAATTAAGACCTCGGGTCTGCTAAAGCCTTTATCCATTCCAAGTCAACATTGGCAGGAGGTTTCAATGGATTTTAATCACACGTTTACCAAATTCCAAAGGAAAGAGTTTCATCATGGTGGTAGTTGATAGACTTACCAAGTATGCACACTTTCTTGCATTATATCATCCATTTAAATCGAGTAAAGTTGCTACTGCATTTACGTAAAAAATTCAAAAGCTACATGGAAACCCAAAGATTATTGTAAGCGAAAAAGATCTTATTTTCAATGGAAATTTTTGGACAAAATTATTTCTTGTCTGGGTATTCAAATAGCTCATAGCTCATCTTATCATCCTCAATCTGATGGGAAAATTGAGATAGTGAACAAATTTTTGGAAGGATATTTCATTGCTTTGTATCTAATAAGAAAACACAATGGGTAAAGTGGTTACCTCTGGCTGAATGGTGGTAGAACACTTCGTTCCACACTGCAACAAAAATGACCCCATTTATGGTACATTATGGATATCAACCACCGTCCATCACATCATATTTAAGAGAAAATTCGAAGGTTCAATTAGTGGAATATCACACCTAGAATCAACAACAAGTTCTCCAACTCTTAAAGGATAACCTAAATTCGGCACAAAATCGAATGAAACAATATGCAGATCAACATCACAGTGAGAGAAGTTTTGATGTAGGCTACTGGGTAATTTTATGGCTACAACCATACAAACAAATTTCCCTCAAGCAAGCTAAGGAGGATAATAAATTATCACCAAAGTACTATGGTCCTTACCTGGTGTTGCAAAATATTAGTACTATGGCATACAAATTGGAACTTCCTGCTTCTCCCTGAGTGCTCCTAGTTTTCCATGTTTCATGATTAAAGAAGGTTATATTTGAAAAAATTCCAGTTCAAACAATATTTCCAGAACTTGATGATGAAGGAAAAATCATATTGTAACCTGAAGCTGTCACATAAGAAAGAACTCGACAGCTACAAAATTGATCAATTTCAAAGTATCTCATCAAGTGGAAGAACTTACCCACTGAAGATTCCACATGGGAGGATGATAATTTTATATATAAGAATCCATAAATACTCAAGCGTTGAGTACAACACTTTTTTGAAGGAGAGGGGCATGTTAGATCCCTATATTACTAGTGTGGTCCCTTATTTTTGTTAGTGTAGCCCCCTAATTTTTATTGTTATACCATTTTAGTCCCCTTATTGTTATTATTGTGCCCCATAAAAGTGAACTATTGTTATTGTTGTGCCCTTACATTTTTATTGTTAGGTAGGCTAGGATTATATTGTGACCCCATGGACTCCTATATATAGAAAGGAGGTTTTGTCATTTGTATCATCCAAATTATTCATTTATGTAATGTAAAGGAGGTTTCCCCCTAGAAGAGGTTGATTTCTAAGTTGTTGATCTCTCTTTTCTTCTACTTTGTGAGCTAGTTTCATAACATAGTAGAGGAGTATAGGGACATATTCACCTCACTCACAGGGGTACCCCTCCACTGTCGGGCCAAGCACTCCATCAATCTAACCCTAGACGCACCGCTACCCAATGGACCGATCTAACGATGCTCTATTCTGGAGAACAATGAAATCAGGAGGGAGATTCAGGAGTTTTTGCAGAAATGTAACATTAGGCCGAGTTCATCACCTTGTGGGATCTCGATCGCATTGGTACTAAAGAAGGATGGAAAATGGAGGCTCTGTATTTACTATCGAGTGTTGAATAAGATAATTTATGGAATAGGTATATAATCCCATAAATTGATGACCTTTTTTGGAACGAGGTCCCCTAGCTGCATTTTTTATATAAATTTTGTAGTAATTAGTCTAGCACAGGGGCTTTGGGGTAGGTGAAAGCCCCCAATGTATTGTCACAGGTCAAAGGGTAGAACAAGAGTTTGCAGACCACAGTTTTTAGACCATAGGATAGCGCAGGATATGATGATATAAATATATGGATAGATTGAGTCTAGATGGAGACTAAGTACGATTGATGCTAATTGCGAACTATTAAGATTTGTTTTGGGTGGTATTGGGTAATGACTCCTGCTGGCTGTGTGCACGGGTTGTGACTTGGGTATGTAATTGGGTTTTTGAATGTTAATGAATGCGAAATATGCTAAAGTATCTCTGTGTTATATGAACTAGCCGCGTTTGTGTCATTGCGGAAATTATGTTCTCATAATTATTAATGCACACATGGATGTGAAGGTATTACTGAGATCTGCTTAATAGTAGTTGCTTTGTTTATGTTTACATGTTGTCTATGGGTTTATGAGCTTCGTTTCTATACTGTGAAAGCCTCCGCAATAAGACTGATTTTGTGTGAATCTAATAGATATTAATAGGGCTGCCCCATTAACCCTCTTTCCCTCAGGGTGTGGAAACCTGGTTCCAACACCCTCCCATACTACTTTGGGTGAGACCTTGGCCTACACAAGCAGGTCATTGCTGAAAGGTCCAATAGTATAGGGGTTCGTTGGAAAACCTTAAATCCGAACTTGGTTTACGACCCCTCAAGCCAACAAATGGTTTCATTTCTTAGACCAGGAGTATTTTGAGAGAAAGATCGAGTAATGCCACGAGGTCATTGGCGGCTTGAGAAGCCTGAGCTTGAAGACTAGTTTGAAAAACAGATTTAGGAATTTTCCATAAAAGAGAATCACAACACAAAGCTGACCACGGAAAAGTGGAAGAACAAGTATATCTTTACAAAATTATATGGAATTTTCTTTGTAACTTTCACGCAAAAGCTACAGGAGTGGCTAGCAAGGTTAGTAGAATTCTAAACTTGTCAGAAAGACGATCAGGTTATGGAGTGGACTCCTGAATCAATACAATAGTTAGAGAAGGCTAATAACACAATCACCCAGACCGTAGATCACTGGGTGGATAGTGTGGTGGGAGGATTTGTAATAAAATTCACAGTCGATCAATTAGTATCTTATTTGGAAGCTGAGCAGAGGTTCTTCAGAGGATTTCGAGGTAAGTTCTTGCAAACGTTGTCGTTACTGATTAATATTTTATTGTGCGAAAAGGGTATTATGTGCAGCCACACTTAGTGAATGACCTCTGATCAGAGAAAAAGTACGACATGAATGGTAAATACTATAGAATCAATCAAGAAGGGGACATATCCATCTATAGTCCCTTAAGAGAGCCACCCACGCACGTAAAAACTAGTCCCCCGATTACACTACTGTCAAACCAGCGCAAGGGAAAGAACTCTCCTAACCCTCCGCCACCACCGGAAGATGACATGGCTACACACATGAAGCTACCCATATTTAAGGGTGTGGGGGATGAGGACATGGAACGATTTGGTTTTTAGAGGTATCGGTATGGACTGTGCAGAATATTGCTAGCAATGTTGTAAAAAGGGCGCAACTATCCTTGGCCTTTTAAGGAATGGCCTTGGATTGGTTCATGGGGTACATTGGCCAGCATCTGGATCCATCAATAAAAGAGATTAAGGATGCCTTAAAACAATAGTTCCAAAAGCCTAATTCCTACGCTCAACTTGTGATTAACTTGAAATATTTTAAACAAGGACCTATAGAGTCTATATGGGAGGCTGATCAGTAGCTGAATAAAGTTATCAGGGATGGATAATTTAAGTATGAGGATAGAAAACACAATGAATGGTTCATTTCCATGTTATTACCACACCTGCACGGGCCTATGGGTCAGCAGATGACTGATACGCAAGAAAAATCCCTAGAATTTTCCATGTAGTTAGAAGCTGTGCCAAGGGACGATGCCCAGTTTGGGGCACAATAGATCCAGGGCTAGTTGGAGGAAATGCAGCTAGAAATCTAGAATTTGTGGAAGGATCAGGGAAAAGAAGCTATCACAAACATTTGGTGCATAAGGTGTAGGGTGTTGAGCCACACCAAGGATTAGTGCCCTCTACTGTTAGACTACATGTAGGCTGGGGGGCCCAACCCTTGCGCCCCAAAGAAGCTACAGGACCAAGCACCCCCACATTATAGTGCATTGACTGTCAAGTAGCCAGATTACATGATACTAATCACTGCCCCTGAATTGGTGCCTATGTCCCAGAATTGAAGCAACAGTGGTGCAAATTCTGCTCATCTGTGGGACATGACGAGCACAACTGCCAGACATATGATTTAAGGATAGATAGAGGAAACCTATACAGGATGCAGGCTAACCCTTCATCACCATTATCTCCCTCTAGACGAGGAGGCTACCCTTACATAGGCCTGGGGGGGAGAGGTGGAAGCACAGGTCGAGTTAGAGGACAATTGATCTACTATAACTGTGGAGAGGTAGGACACTTCTCAAGGGACTATCCAAACCCTGAATCCCAATCTTGCAGATATTGCAGGAATTTGGATCATGTGATCAAATACTGTCTTGTACTAATATCAAAGATGCAAGAGAAACAACAAGCACTAACACAGAATGTACAAAGGGTTAAGGCGGAACCACATGATGAAGGATGCAATATTAATGTAATTATGTGCAGTGGCATGGCCACTGGAGGAGTTGAGGAAAGAGCTAGAGCCGAACCCCTTATCAGAAAATTTGACGACAAAAAGGAAAGCTTGGACCTACAGAAGGAGAAAGAAACCTTCCTAGAAGCTAGAAAGGACTTTTCCAAAGATGAGGCATCTACCTTAAGGGCCCCAACGAATCTAAAAGCAGACAAATAGGTTAAGCCATTCCTACAGGCATGTATGAAGTTGCTAAGCAACCATAAGGCAGTATAAAACCTTCAAGCATTAATAGACAGCTGCGCAGAAAAGGTTGACCCTCCAATGGAAGTTAAATATGTCTACAAACTTTATAGGCATAAGAAGCACACTAGTCGGGAAATGCGGCTAACTACGCATATTGGCAATTATGAAATGGATCAGGTCATCATGGATTTAGGATCCGATGCAAATTTCTTTCCCAAATAGATTTAGCAGAGGATGGGAGAACCCACGCTGTAATGGTCTACTATACAGCTCTACATGGCTAACCAACAAAAGATCATACCGTTAGGAAGGTTATCAAAGATTATGGTAGATATCATGGGAGTTAAGGTGTACACGAATTTTGAGGTAATTCAAATTGTAGAGGATGCGGACCCTTACCCTGCAATCCTAGGACTAGATTGGGCTATAGAAATGGGAGGTATTATCAACTTGAAGAAAAGAAGCATGGTTTTTTAGAATGAGGGAACGCGATTAATAGTCCCTCTAGACCGGGCAGAGGGTGAGCGGTATACAGAACTAGGGTGCAAAGAAGATGACGTTGATCATATATACAAACTGATTTCCTGGGACAAGGATTGGATTAACCCTATGGCTAATGGCATGATCTGTTGGGATAAATACTGCGAATGTCTCTCTGACTCAGACGGAGAGATAAAAAATTGGTAGAATCGGTTGCATGACGTATCTTCACTACGATGTCTTAAAATCACAAAGAGCTTCCGGTGTATCTCCTCAGATGTAAGAGAGCTACCTTATTTTGATTATTTTGGAAGTGTTAGGGATTTCCTTAGAGCATTCAAAGCAGAAGTCCCAAGGGAACGAATAATGTGGGCGCTTAACCTAGTTATGCATGCAACCATTGCACGATGGTGGGGAACTAATATTGGAACCTTCCAGGATTGGGAGGAATGTCGCAGAATGATGATCCTACGATTTGAACCCCCGACCAACCTACCCATGGAGAATTTCCTTGGTTGCAAGGACCCATGCAAGTACTTTACCGTATGGATGGAGGTATGGTGCAAAATGACTTGGGACGAATGGGTCCACATGTTTATACATGTCTTGGGACCTATCCCCCCCATGTGGTATTTAGACGCAGAGCTATATTAGCGCACCTGCCAATGGGACACCATGAGGGAAGATTTTTTGGGGACGTTCGGGTTGATAGGTAGGAATAAGAAATTAGACAAAGCTCTGTAAGACATATATGCTCTAGTATTTGATGAATCACGCCCTCATGTAGAGTGTGGGGAACTAGCTTGGGATGCATTGATGCAGGATATTTCCAACTGCCAGAATCTATCAATGGAGGAATGTAACGAGGACCCGTGAAATATCACTATCCCAGAGTTTGAGGACAAACACATAGTTTCTGGACCCCAGTGCAAGCATTAGATGTGACTAATCCTCTTAAATTAAGGGAAGTTAACATTGGAACATAAGAACAACCCAAGATGGCTAGAATTGGGGATTACTGGGATGATGATACCATTGGAAAAGTCACGAAACTTCTCACTGAATATCAAGATCTGTTTCCTACAAAATTTTCAGAACTCAAGGGTATCGTAGGGGACCTAGGCGTCATGCGAACCACCTTAAAACTAGATGAACGTCATGTAAAGCAACGACCTTAGTGATTGAACCCAAAATATAAGGAGATAGTCAGAGAAGAAATTGACAAAATTTTAGCCGCAGGTATCATCGAACTGATGGAACAGTCGGATTGGGTAAGCCCTATGGTGGTCCAAGAAAAGAAGACTAAAGGGGAAATAAGAATCTTCGTAGACCTGCGCAATTTGAACGATGCTTGCGTGCATGGTCCCTTCCCTACATCATTCTCTGATGAAATTCTTAACAATGTGGGAGGTCAGG